>JASGAU010403218.1:0-10645 GCA_030220045.1 Australoheros facetus | reverse complement strand
AACCTAGCTAAGCTAACAAAGCTAAATGTGTGGCATTAATTAGCCAGCAGTTGATAATCAGTTAGCCAACTTCTATGAAGAGTCCAGATGAATTTACAGCGCAGCTAAAGAAGCTAACAACACCTAGGCTACTCGGCCACGCTTTAAGCCACGAAGGCTCATTTGCTCTGCGCCGCTTCTTCGTGGATGAAAAATCATAAAATATCTATCAAAAACACGAACTCAACATTCACTACAGTTCCATCGTTCAGTACAAAACTACAGCTAATATAAGCTAAGTAGGTCAGTCGGAAATGAAACTAGACCATCTTCTTCCGCTGCTTTCTTCTTCTACTTTTAACCAACCTTTCAATGGAATTACTGCCACCTGTTGGAGTAAGTGGTTAGTGCCTACAGTAACATGCTGTAACAGGCTGCCACAGATATTCTTCAGTTTTGTTTTTGTTTTTGTTTTAACTAATTTGCGAATGATTTGTAACTCCATGCCCCTAAATGTAAAGACAACAGAAGTTCTCTGACATTATACAGAAATCTTTTTTTTTTTGGCCGGTGATTGTCCCTGATATAGCCGTGTATACACTGCCATCCATTGGTCACAATGAAGAACTGAAAAAATATTTTTTTGATGCATGCGCCTCACTGCATTGGAACACTACAAACTGTTTTTATACAGTTTACAAGTCAACAAGTATACCAATAGACCCATTTTCTCAGCACAAATCATGATTACGATTATGGTATTTGTAGCACAAGCATTATGGTTTTCTAGCATGAGTCACGGAGGCCAAAAAGAAGCACAATGTGTGGTCACTGCTTGACAGGTTGAGCTGACTCAGAGATGCAGGTCCTCCTCCAATGTGAAACAAATCCAAATATGTGATTTTAGATTTCAAAGACCTTAACGATGCATTCTTCTTTGTCAAGACAGGCCACATCAGCTGCATAGTACGTACAAACGTGCCACAAACTGAGGGACCATGAATTATAATGACACACATACAATACCTATACAATTATACAGCATATAATTAATGTAAACAACTTCAGTACTAAAATAATCATATTAATGCTTTTGTGTATTATGTATACTTATTGATAGCAGTGCTTTTTAGTCAAATGCTGGAAATGGAAGTTTTTATGACCAATTTTAAAGGACCAATACATAAATGAATTGTCACTACTTAATGACAATTTCTGTATTAAAATATGCTTAATGAAATTGTTGAAAGATGAAACAGCGGAAAGCTTTTTAATTGTGTATTTCCCATTTCCCTTCTCAGTTAAGAACTGAAAAGAAATGGGAAATGTACCGTAAGCTGTTATTTTCCATTGTTCTTTCCACTTGTTAAGCTGTATTTGTTATTGACATAATTAACAGAGTTCAAGATTTGAGTATGCGCACATGTGGTGTGATCATGGGGAAATAACTGCACGTTTCTTACACCATTCAACAGAGACTTTATTTCCAGTTCAGCAAATAATTTACCGCCTTCCAAAGAGTGTATTCATATATGAAGCAAAGAAATGCTACTGATGATAAGAGAAGAATTAAATCTACAAAGATCAGAAACAGTCTCCAAGATCCTTCATTTGGCACAGTGAATGAGAATACATTCACTTTTCAAACAATCATTTGTAAATCAACACATAATGCATCACAGCAAGCAGCCAGATTTGTAATTTTTCATCAACATAGTGCATACAACATCAAATTTGATAACAATGATAACTGTCAGTAACTATAATGATAATGGAAAGATTGAGCATAAGCAATATAATTTACAATCAGTGCATGCTCTAAGCATAATGACATTCATGTCCTCACCTTTTTCTTATACATTATGTCGTGTGACGTTGGGTGATGATGATGCACTCGAGAAACAGCGAAGAATAAAATAAACACTGCTTTTGTAAACACTATTTCAACAACAGATGAAACACTTAAGAGACATTAAATAATTTAACATTATATTTTGGCACTGGATTTTCATTATATCTATATAATGAAAATATATAACCTCCCGCCACCATGTATAAGTGTGTGTATATATATCTGTATATGAGGCTTATATATTTATAAACCTCAGTCACTATTAAGTCAGATATTTACATTCAGTTTGTGTGTGTATGTGTGTGAGTGTGTGTGTTTTACACACACAGAGAAAAAGTAAAGGAGAGAAAATGACTTTTTTTCTGGGATAAAATTAAACGATTCGTTCCCTGTATTGTAACAATGTAATACGAGCTGCTTAAAAGTATAAGAGAAACATTCAGGATGTGTTATGACTGTAACCTCTGATTGTTACAAATAAAGTATTGCCAAGTTCTCTAATGTTTGGTCTCATTCTGATTTTACTAACTAGATAAATCCAATTCCCTGCTCTCCGGCTCTATTCTCACTTATTTTGTTTTCTTTGTTGACAACTTCTTACCCTTCATAAGGCACCAGTCCTAATGATATAGGATGAAGTAGGACTCACATTTATCAGACCACCACATCAGCGCAGAAAATCAAAAGAAATCATAAACCAGATATTACAGAGATGGTAAATCAGAAACATAATCCAGAATTTAAAAGGGGGAGTGAGGCCTTATAATACTGAGGAATTTGTCTTCCCAAAGAATTTAATCTTTCTGTGGTTCCAATCAAGACCTTTTCGCCATTAAATGGATACTTCGTACTCCCGCGTATCCTGTTGTCAAAGAAGAAACAACTTTGGACCAACTTTAATGTTTGAAATGGTATCAGAAAATACTCACTGGGCACTTTATTTGGTACACTGTACTAGCGCCAAGTTCGACCCCCTTTTGCCTTCAGAACTGCATTAATTGTCATGGCATAGATTTAACAAGATGCTGGAAACATTCCTCAGAGATTTTGGTCCATACTGACATGACAGTGTCACACAGCGGCTGCAGATTTATGGGTGCAATGGGTACACTGTGGTCATAAAGGGATGGACACGGTAGACTGTGATATTTAAGTGATGCTCACTTAGTACTAAGGGGCCTCACAGTGTGCCAAGAAAATGTCCCCCACACCATTACACCGCTAGCAGTGTGAACATTGATAAAAGGCAGGATGGATTACATGTTACATGCAAATTCTGAACCTACCATCCAGCAGAAATCACAGAATAAATCAAGATTCATTAGACCAGCCATCATTTTTCCAATCTTTGAGTGTGACATTTTGGTGCACCTATGGACACTGTAGCCTCAATTTCCTGTTCTTAGATGACAGGAGTGGCACCTGATGTGGTCTTTATTAGGTACATTACAAGCAATGTTCTTGTAATGAGCAGTTATTTGAATTAGTTGCCTTCCTATAAGCAAAAAGCAGTCTGACCATTCTCCTCTGACCTCAACAAGGCATTTTCACCCAGAGAACTGCTGCTCACTGGATATTTTCAGTTTTTCTGACACCTCTGTAAACCCTGGTTGTGTGGGAAAACCCCAGTGGATCAGACGTTTCTGAAATACTCAGACCAGCATCAACATCTTAAATCAAAGTAAGTTAAATCAGCTTACTTCCCCATTCTGATGCTTAGTTTGAACTTCAGCAGGACATCTTGACCATTTCTAAATGCTTACATGCATCGAATTCCTGCCATGTGATTGGCTGATTAGATACTTGGGTTGGCTGTACCTAATAAAGTGACCAGTGGGCATATGCAAATATTTAGAACGCACGTGTAAAATAGTCATTCAGTCGGATCTCAATTAAAACCAAGTAAAGTTAATAATATTAAGTGTAATCCTCCATGTACTTACCCCTGCTTCATAAAGAGGGTTGTTGAAGTCTGACTCAACTGTGATAGGACTGTAGGAGTGTGTGTGAGACAGAGACTTCCAGAAGTGTGGCTTCCATTCTAGTCTGCATATGCTGTGAAGGACAAAATGTAACCACATCCATGAATTTTTCAGTGCACAGGTCAGTGCAGTGTTGCAGTGTTTATACCGCAGAAACAGATGAGTGTACATGACTTACTTTGTGTAGTACATGTAAATTCCTCCAATTAGGAGGATGACCAGGATGATTGGCAGAATTATTGCCAAAGCAATGTTCTCACTCAGGATCTGATGGGACGGCTCGAATGACTGGGACACTGCACACCAATCAGAAGTCTTTCATTAGCTGTTAATTACATCTCATTCACAGTGTGCTTTTGGTTTACTTATGAGCCTAAATTGCCAAACACATTTATTACGTTTACTTAATCTAAGTGTACCAGCGATTACTTTTCAGCACATCTATCACTTTCCTTTAAATACCACCAATGACACCGCTAAAAGGAATTAAAATCCCACATGCATTAGTTTTAAACAGCATGTCTAAATGACCTATTTGAGAAAAAATAAACAAATTACCTTCTAACTTGTGATCATCCAAAAGCTCCTCATATGCCACTTCAAAAAGAGAAAGACAAAAACACAATATACTCATGTGTTCAGGAACTTGTTGCCACTGCTACATTTTTATGCTGATATTTACCTGGCTACAATAAATGCAGATAAATAATAATCAACAAAGTTTGAAATTAGTCACTCTAATCCAAAAAAACATCAGAAGTGGACACAATGTTACAAGCCATTTTTTCTGTTCTCAACCTTGACTGAAAAACAATGTTAAAAAACCTCCACAGTGATAAGCTTCACCTTTGCAAAAGGGCGGCGGGCTGTTCCACTGAGATGGATGGCCAGGCACACAGCTGATAATGACCTCACCGATAAGTTCATAGCCCTCGTAACAGAAGAAGCGCAGAGTTTCTCCAGCTTGATAGGTGTGCTTGTAAAGAGTTTGGTAACCATTGTCGGGGACTCCAGGGTTTGGGCATGGGTCATATTTTACTATTCGCAGCACACAAAAACACACAGCAGACAGTCACGTACTTGCAGCTGATTCGAAATGTGCACAAAAGGTCAGCTGAAACAGAAAATGCACTTACAGACACACTTTGGGCTGCGGTCGCTCCATTTGGGGGTGCCGGTGTCTCGTCCGTGGCAGGAGATTTGGCTGGGACCTTCCAGTTGATAGCCCTGGTTACAGGAGAAACGGACCACTGTCCCAACTGCAAAACCAGCTTCGGGGCGCACAGAGCGTGCTCCATTTACCACCTCCCCTGGATCAGGACACTGCTGTACTGTAGGCGGGGTGGAAATGAGACAGAAATGATGTTATAAAATTCAACATAAGGAAAAAACAAGCAGCAGCAACAACATGGCCGATACCTACAGCAAGTTGGTACTTCTTAAACCTCTTAGTTTAGAGAGAAACATTTACTGGAAAATGTAATGTTTTAATAGGTAGTGTTAGCGTCTCAAAGCCAAGGGTAATCCAGATAAGCAGAGCTCAGAATACACAATATTATCAGAATATTCCTTTACTAAAAATGGTAAAGGAAAAAAAGGAATGCCATGAATTAAAAAATCTATATGTAATTTATATATATATATATATATATATATATTTTTTTTTCAAAATTCAACAACAACAACAACAAAAAGAAAACATTAAACTTTAACCAGAATTGTCAGAACTTGGTTTACACATGCAGTTCACTTTCTACACCATATCTGGTGATCACATGTTTCCTGGAACTGGGCGTAGCTCCTAGTGCTTAGAATTACATCATTTCCTAAGATTTTTTTAATTAAAATTAGGACTACATCCTGGTAAAGGTCTTCAGAAACAGTTCAAACCCATAAAAGAGTTCCTATAATGGAAAACTGTTAGGAGAGGGGAAGAGGACTTTTAAGAGCCCTAGGAGAAAATCCTGGAAAGACAAAATTTAGAGGTATCACAGTGGATTGGAAAAATGCTCTGCCAAGTTTTCTCACTCCAAGTGATGAAATACTGTATAAGCAGTTTGCATAATCTGGTTAATTCATTTTTTAAGATTAGGAGGACTGAATATTTAAGGTGTGTTTACTGATTGATGACATCAAATCATCCACTGAGTAACATGCAAGAAAGCATTCCACCTTAAAAGTTGCTTCATTGTTTAAGCAAAGAACACCACACACCACAAAGGTTAGATAACAATGTTTGTTGCGTATCTCATTAAAGATGCAGTTACATCACCCACCCAATACAATAACAGCCGAAACAAGAAGCACTCCGAGAGTGCAAACCTCCACCAAGGCAGCTCACTCTCTGAGCTGTATTTACTTTTAAGGGAATAGTGTTATACTTTGTATATGTCCATTTTGTTTACTTTGCTCTTTTAAATGTACTTTAAAAAGTTTGAAGGGCAGTAAAAATCAGATAAAGGTAGCATGACAGATGTACATGAACAGTATGTGGGAGCAGGTAATGGATAATAGGTACTGATTTGTAAATAATTGGACATGCTGACTTGAGCTTATTATATAATATTATATCACAGTATATTTTTACTAACTAACCAGGCAGCTCATTCGCCTTCTCTTGACAACACTTTCTTTAAAGATGTAACACATTTTGGGGTCAACTTGAAAGAAAAGCAGATGTGAAATATAAAAGTGAGATCAGAGGTCAAATTTGAATGCAAACTTCAATGTGATCTTTAGAGTCCCCATGTATCATTCCCTTTATGCCTGTATGTTGTCAATACAAACAAGGGCAGTGAGACTCATAGTTTTAAATAGCTTTGTATAGTATTATTATCACTTTGACCTTCAGATCAATCTACTGACCTTGAAGAAGAGGTCAGAGGTCAAATGTGACATGGTATTTTAAATGTTTATATTTTAAATCTCATTATCTTCTATATGGTGACAATACACACCACACTTGTAAGAATGATAGTTTCTAAGTTATAGGGCTTTTTGATCAATTAATCATTAAGTTGACCTTGAAGACCTCAAAAGATGTAAGCCAAATTTTAATGGACTGTTAACACTCTGCATCCCCACAGTTTTATCAGAATTCATTTCCAAAAAACATTTTGTTGGATGAAATCAAAGTCATCATCACAACAGTACGATATGGAAAAACTGGAAAATTGCAGCAGCACAGCAGCGATGACTTTGATGTGTCAAACAAAGCTTTCACAGTCTCATTCTGTGATGAATTAAACTTTATTTCTCACATCTTAAAGTGAACTACAAAATAGCATTCACAGGTGGTTCATCAGTGGTTGGTGTAACTGATAAAAGCTGACTGGTTTCCCTTGTTAACATCAGTTAGATTAATTGCTAAATATACCAGCAATTCAATGCAAGAAGACAACTACCAGCATCTCTCAGAGGATTCTCAGCATGTTTGTGAATACAGGCCCAGCTCTTTTTCTCACTGTTTGTCTCACCCTTAACACAGGTAGGTGGACTGCTGCTCCAGGACAGGTCCCACTGGCAGGTGATGATGTCAGAGCCGCTGATGTCATACCCCGGTTGGCACTGATAGGTCAGCACGCTGCCTCTCACGGGAGAGGAGTGGGATGAGCTGATCCAGCCAAACTCAATATCAGGAAGGGTAGGGCAGGTGTCATTAGGTTCAACCTCTTCATAACACAGACAAAGGAGCAATTCAGTGGAAGAAACAGAAACAGCTTGTTTGAAATCTGTTCCCCACTGCCAGCAGGCTGCATTTGTTCCGTTCTATGAGATCCATCTTTATACACACACCTTCACTATATTTTAAATGTAAATGTATATTATTACAGTTTGAGCCACTGCATCAGCTAATCAATTAGTGCACTCACCACGATAATGAATGAGGAATCCCTGACTCAGGATGAAACTGGAATCGTCTGAATCACTCTGAAACTGAATGGTAACCTCAGACCCCCCTGACACAACCTGGAAACGCTCTTTGGACCCCAGGTACTGGCCGATCACGTGGGACGTGAGATCGCGCCCATCAAAAATTGTCAGCACATCGGTGTGACGGATATTTAAACTGTGGAGCAAAGAGAAGAATTACAAAATAAAAATAAGCTTGTAATGCAATAGTCCACGTACACTAGACGTGAAAATGCAGGGAATTGCTTATTAAGAGCTCTCATATTATTTTATCTTATTTCTCACTTGTTTGCTGATTTACATTTAATGCTTTAAGACTATTTTCATATGTGCAAAGATATGCAGTCTAACTTATGAAGAAACTGTAACTTATATTACAATATAAATGTGCTGGTGATTAAAGACAACAGCAGAATAGAAAGAACTGAAACTGAATTGTACATGTGGAGCATTTGTGACCTAAATTTGGCACCAGGATACTGATTAAATGATTTGTCTCTATTGCTCATTTAATATACTGTCAATTCAGTTTGTTGTGTGCTGTGACTCTGTTACTTTAAGGGGACATTTAATTAAGCCCATTTATTAAAATACAATTACCCAGACAGCACACAAAGGTGCAGTTTATCTCAATGTTTCCAGTATGCTGATTATTTGGAGTTGTTCCTCATCTGAGTTAAGGCTCTAAGGAAAAAGGATGCTGTTTGCTGTGAAGCCTCTTAAATCTTTTTTTTTCTTTTATCCTTGATAGAGGAATACATAAATAAATTTGATTTGACTTGGCTTTGTGCTTCAAATTCCTGCTTTGCTATATTTCTACTGTCTCAGTTTGTGGGTTCATTAAGAGAAAGAGTCAAGCTCCTTATATGATTTCACATGCTTGGCTGATAAAGCTGATTCTGTTAGAAGCATTCAAGTCAGGACAGTATAAAATACTTGAAATATGGCTGCAGATACAAATTCTAAAACGTGGATGCTTCACATAGATATTCAGCGTGACAGCAGTGAAGATTTATACTGTCACCCCATTTTTAAGTTTAGTGGCACTGGTTTAGAACATTACAAGCTGCCCTTCTGTTGCTAAATGTATTACCTTTTACCTTTTGGATATAAAATGTAAGTCAGTTCACCAGTTTGCAAATTGTGTGAAATTTTGTCATAATTAGTGAATTGATCACATATAGCACGATGACAAAGTGGTTGGCACTGCTGCCTTTGAAGCAAGATGCTTCAAATTTCCTGGTTGGCTGGAGCCTTTCTATGCCTGTGCCTGTCTGGGGTTCCTTCAGGTGCTCTGGATTCCTCCCATAGTCCAAAGACATGCTTGTTAGTCTGTTTGGTGACTCTAAAGTAGCCTTAGATGTTGATGTGAGTGTGTGTGGTTGCCTGTCTCTCTGTGTTAGCCTGTGGTGGACTGGGGACATGTCCAGGGTGCACCCAAGCAGCAGCCCCTGAAGGCTGAAACATTAAGTCATTGCAGAAAGTGGCTTCATTTTCCATTTCTCACCTGAGGCTGCCTCCAAAATGTGTCATTCCACATTGATTCTCTTGTTAAAATGTTCAACTAAACAGCATAAAAAAAGCCTGGTTAAAAAAAAAAAGAAACTCAAGCTGTTTTGCGCTCTATGGATAGACTACTACAGCTTAAAGTTAGGGGTGTAGGTGCTTTGACTGACAGGTATGCTGACACAAGCAGCTGCAACCGATAGCCGGTGCCTTGTGGAGCATTTTTGATGAAATGCCTGGCAAACAACATGTCCTGCTGTTGTACAGATTGTTTAAGTACATTTGTGCTCCAGTTTTGGAGATTGAAATTTTAGTACTTTATTACTAAGTCTGTTACTAAGCAATATTTAGAAATTCAAGAAATTCTCCCATGCTGTTTCTGAGATATAGCATTCAGGAGAAGGGGATGCATGTTTATATTGTACTGAAAAAAGGTACATAAAGATATTATTATACATGATGAATAATTAGAAGCTAATCTTTAGATCATGCAGTCATACTGTGAACAAACACAGGTAAAAACAACCAAGATTGAAGACACTTATTTTCATTAGTTTGGGTGCAAATTAAAAAAAATATGTATTTTTCAAACTCTGTGGCATAGTATATAATACATCATGTTGTCCAAACGCTTAAGATAGACACAAATGAATCACTCACATCTGGACATCCAGTTCAATGCGTTTCTCCTCGTTACCATGGATTTGCCATACACAGTCTAACCCCTTGGAGTAGCTCTGGGGCCAATCAGGAGACAAGACAGTTCCTGAGGGCTCAGTTAACTCCCCTCCACACAGGGCTGATGGAGCAAAACACAGGAGAGAAACTGAAGTGAGGATGCAGGCTCAGAGACAGAGAATGATTGAGAATGCTTAAATTGTGGGCAGTGAAAAGCAGAAATTAAAGCAAAAGAATTAAATATTAATTCAGAGAAAGGAAATAAAAAGGAAAGATGAGGAACCTTAAAGAGACATTTGGAACAGGGTATACAGCAAGATGAGCATAAGCTTTCTTACTAATCGTATTTACTACACATTCATTAGAAGCCTTACCACAAGCTGCAGGTAGCTGACTTTCAGTCTTTTAGGGAATGATTGCTTTGACACTCTTATCTCATTACTTCTCAGCAACTACAATACAATCGAATACAAACAGCTTGGAAAGTATGTCACTAGGGAAGTGGCTACTCAGCATCACTTCTATTTCAGCATAAAGCTGTTTGCAGCTGCTCTCTTATTCACAAGGAGTCACCACAGCGCGTCTCTCTGCATGTTTGATTTGATTTTACACCCGATGCCCTTGCTGATGCAACCCTAAGGGTGAAGTTAATATGTTTTAATGTATATTCTCAAGTTTGTGTTTGAGGCTAGTGCTGAATTCACATAAACAGAACCTCAATGAATCCTATTAAAGC
>JASGAU010403212.1:0-23022 GCA_030220045.1 Australoheros facetus | reverse complement strand
CCCCCAAAAAAACAAAAAAAAAACCCCCAAAAAAAACCAGTTCCTGTCCTCCACAAGACCGAGGGCCCATCACAGACAAAACTTGCCATCAGTATTGTCTCTCTTACCACCTTTTCTGGGTCTCAGCTCATTTCTGCCTAGCCACCTGCCTGGTACCATTTACCACCTTTTCTGATTTTCTGATTGGTTGTAATTTCCTGTAATCAGAAAATTACAACCAATTTTTTGATTGTTTGATATGGTGCATTTTTCCACCAATAGTAAAGGGGATGTCAGGAATTCTTTTTGTTTTGTTTTTAATAGCAAGCACTTCCTGCTAGTGAAATTCCCGTTTTTGCTGTTTTTTCTTGCATAGAATGCATTGAATGTGAGGCCAATATACAGGAAAAAAGTATGGCGTAAATTATTGGGCATAACTCTGGTTTTACTTGGCCTATTTAAAACTGATTTTAAAAGCTGGTATGTAGTACTTTCGCCCCATCACTTAGCCCAATATCACTTTGTTGACCATGAGGTGCTGTTAGATAGACTAAGTCAAGTGGCTTGGATAAATCAACAAACAGGCTGCAGGGCCCTATTCCAGGAAGCATGTTCAACATACTGAGTCGATCAACTCTAAGATTGGAAACTGAGTTTCTCGTTCCAGAACAGCTGATCAGGGGTAGTTCAATCAACTCTGAAAATATTCACCCTGAGTTAAGCTCGTGCATGAAAAAGAGCCTGAAAGGAAAAAGAGCCATCATCAATGGAGCTCTGATACCAGGATTCACCATGGTAACTGTTAAAAAGCAGAGCCTATTTTAATCCAGTGGATTTTGAACACGTGTCACTGCTGACCATGATATTAATGAGCTTGTTCCACTCTGTTATCATCACAGACAGAATAAAAGTTGAATATGAATACTGGATGAAAATGTGTATTGAGAGTTGGAGAAAAACTGCTTCAATGTTCCCAGTTCAGCCATTTCTGATCTAATCTCAGCCTTCACTGAAAGACGGCTCTCTGACAGCCACAGCAGAGATGTTTGACTGAGGTCAGTAATAGTTTCACATGTAACAGAAAAATTACAAAACAGCTTTCCAAGTCTTTAATGAATGTAAAGTTTAATCAATAAAGTCAAACATTTTATAAGAATTGGCTCAGCTTTTATAGATTTTAAATATTTTAGTACCATTTTTGGGAAGATGAGCCATTTTTAATAAAGAACACAGGTCATGTTTGGAAAAATGAAGCCATTATTAATGATTTGCATGATATTAAGTGGAAAATATGTTGAGATTCATACTCTGAAACACAAGAACTCTTCCTGGAACAGAAAACCAGAGTTTTCCTCATTTCAGGATTAACAAATTCAGAGCTGTTAGCTAAACCTGCTTCCTGGAATGTTTCCTATCTAAGGCACTGATTTATATCATTAGTTACCAACGTAGCTGCTGTTTGACCCTACCTAAAACCAGCTTCACCTAAATTTTTTTTCTTTTGTTGCAACCAAATACTGTTTCAACTGAGTTTGTTTCAGATTCCATAATTTTAAAGAGCATAGGTGCAAAACCTGCGTATGATAACAGGTATAAGAGAATTAATGGGCTTCATTTTCCCGACGCGATCTGCGTTCTTTATATCTGAAATATTTGAAACCTATAAAGCTGAGATGTTTATGTGTTTGACTTTATTCATAAAACTTTACATTCAGTACAGCCTTGGAAAGCTGCCATGCATGTTTTCAGCTAAATATGAAACTATGACTGAACTTTGACCTTTAACAGTAACTCAATTATTCTATCATTAAAGCTGAGATTAGATCAGATTAGAAAGGGTTAAAATGGGAAACATTAAAGCAGTTTCTCTCTAAATCTCATCACTCATTTTTATCCAGTAATGACAGAAATAATGAAATTCTCCACTTAAAAAGATTTTTTTTTTTTTTTTAAGTGAGCTTGCTATTTCATCAATAGATCATCAATTTATGCTGAATTCAAACAAAGGAATTACTGGGGTCACTGTGACTCAGGAGGTAGAGCAGGTCTTCTAATAATCAGAAGGTTGGCGGTTCGATTCCTTGGCTGCTCCGGGCTGCATACCAAAGTATCTGTGGGCAAGATACTGAACCCCAAGTTGCTCTCCGAGTGTGAATGTGTGTGAATGGTAGACAGTAAGCACTTAGCTTGGATACAGATCGAAGTGCTTGTATGAATGTGAATGGGTGACTGCAAACATGTTGTATAAGCACTTTGAGGGCTTAGAGTAGAGAAGTGCTAAATAAGAACTAGTCCATAAACTGCTGCGAAAACAGTTTTTATTTATTAAAAAACTGCCCCAAGGGTAGATCTGACCCCCGGGGTCTGCTGCTGTGTGGGTCACTAATATCAGAGCTCTTCACTTTCTGCCTCCGGTCATTGGTCCTGTCAGGTTAGAGCCGAATAATTTAAAAAAAAAAAGTAAAATTAGGATCCAGTTTCATCTGGTGAAAGTTCAAGACAGCATACATTATAAACATACATTATCAAGCTTTTAGTTTGTCTATGATGCAGAGCTTCATCATAGTAGGTCTTCGAGGACATTTCTACCAGCTATTTTTGTGCAAAGCTAATGGAACCTTGTGCTATATTAACAATATTATTATATGAGAATCCAAACTTTATTTCAATCTAAATTCTGATAAATGCACTCACCTTGAGCACTGTTATATAGAATATGAGCAGAGAAAAAAGAATGTTACCATCATTGTAGAGGGTGACGGTGCCTCATCACCTAAACAGTTTTCTGCCAAGTGACTTATTGCATAATACCATCTTTTTAATGTGATTAAAAAATGTGAAATAATTTTGAGTATGTATGTATTTGTATAAATATGTATCCCAGTGCAAATGTGCTGGAAAATCTTGAAAATGGACCTTGGAAGTGCTTGAATTTGACCCTGGAAAGGGTGTATGAACCCTGTGAGAAAGGAAATTACTAAAAAATGACTTAAGGGAAACTCATATTACAGGCAGTTATAGCAGAGAGTTTGCCTCACGCTCAGGGAGTGCAGTCTGTGACAGGAGAAGCAAACCGTTGCTGCCTTCCTGCCTGTGATTTAAGACAGGGTAACTCCTCTTTCAAATAGATTTTCCAGCCACATGTGGGACAGGAACATCAGCAGGTGGAGTTATAACTTCACTCTTCTCCATGCCTGGCTGGTGGACCGATAACGGCACAAGCAAGAGTGACCCACAGACCAGTTATACCACATACTTTGTACACTGACTTTATTTGACAGAAGAACTCTTTGCAGACAGATGGTGCGAACGCACTACCCTTGTGTAGAAAATTCCACTTGAGTTTGTCTTCTTTAAAATGTTTTACAGTCCTTCCACCCCTTATGTTACTGTGTGACACTTTAATTTAGAACCCATTCCAGACTTTAGCTGAATAAATCATTTAGTTTATTAAAACTGCATAGGCAGAATTTGGTACTTTTGATTCCAGCAGAACTACAAAATAAAGATGTGATATGATTAGTTAGAAATTGATTGATAATGTCCCCAGGCAGTAGGATGGGGGATAAAAAAGAATTTCAAACACAATTTCAAAAAAAATAAATAAAAATTTTTTAAACACCCTTTACAACCATCGATTTGGATTCCAGAAGTCATTTAACAGAATTTTGCATATTTGGAACTTGTCAACATGTCTTGCTATAGTTGATATAAAATGTGTGTTAGGTGTCTTTATCAACCACAAGACTTTGAAATTTTGATGTTGCTCTCAAGTGGCTCAATTATTTAAATCACTGTCAGAAGCACAGGGCATCCATTTTTTTTTTAAAGTATGGTTTGTGTTCACTTTACATTTATAGATATATTAAAATTAATAATATTGCAACATAAATGTAATTTTCATTTTCTGTACATTTCTGTAGTATTTTAAAAAGTGGTTAAGGACACATTATTTTAAGTGTATGAGGATGTGTTTGGGGGCATGTTCACTGCACTGTGTGTCAACTAAAGGTGCCAAAGAGCACTATTGATATGGTTACAAATGAGTTTCTAAGCTGATAGTAATTTTTGGTACCAATTACTGTGTATTGATTTTTGACAATCCTAATCATTCACTACTTTATTTGTTCTCATCATGAAATCTTAATGAAGAAACAACTCACCACAGGGGAATGGCTAGCAGTAGTAGACAGCAAATCACAAAGCTAATCAACTAAATTGACTCAGCAAAACTTTGAATCTTTCCTTTACAAATCAGTATTGTCTTTCCAGTGTATTGTAGAATTGCAGTATTATTATAACCATTGTTATCATGGGCAAGATAATGTTACACTATTGTATCTTGAGGTACTCTGTGATCGAATGATGGTAAAATGTGTGTCTGTCAGGCCAGCAGCAGCTCTGAATCTCTGGATGGACCTTGTGTGAACTACGCCAAGAGCTACGATGCGGTCATCTTTGATGTACTTAAGGTGACACCCGAGGAGTTTGCTGTGAGTATGCCGATTTAAATTATGTTATAAGGTTAATCAATAACTTCAGGAAGAAAAAATTGTGAAATGTCCATTGTATGTATTTTCAGAAAATGGTAAATGGCAAATAGTCTTAATTTAAGTAGGTTTGCCTTTGAAACCTTGCCATTTAAAGTTCTTTTCAGATTTAAGATGGCAGTCTAACTGGGCTGCTTGGTTACAGTAAAAAAACAGAATGATTACTTTGGTTGATTTTTCTAAGTATAATTCAGTTGAAAAATATATATAGAACAAAAAGTGGTAAAGGTGGGTCATCTCTCAGGGTCATCCTATAGGAAGTTAGGCACCGATTAGATGTGTTTTGACTGTAAAGCTCATCTTGCAAGGACCTCTAATAACTTGCAGATTCATATGAGGGCAGCATAGCTGACAGCCATGCTGTGCAACACTGAAAATGGACTGGGTGAAAGACAAAGGCAGTGCTGGCAACCAATGATGCTTCCACGGGTTCACCTTTGAAACCTTAAGATGAAGCTTTTTTTCCTCGTTAAGTTGGACTATGTTGACTGAGGAATCTCTTTAAGTCATATTTCCTTAAGGTTGGTCAAAAGAGGAAGTGGTTTTGAAGGAAAGGTATAGAAAAAAGGTATTTAAAAAAAAGAATGCTAAAGAGTAATAATTTACTATAAATTATATCCTGATTTTTAATTTTTTTTTAATTTATTTAATATTTTCATTAATGTTAGAAGAAAAAATCATTGAAATTAAAATTTAAGCCCTAAATTGGGTTTTGAAAGCTTGCTGGTTTGCAGTAAATGATGTGTTGGAAACAAAGTAAATCTGTATCGTCACTGTATCGTAAATGAATATGATCTTATATGATAGGACAATGTATTGCATGCTTGGCTACTAAAGCTCTGATTTTTAGGGTAAGATTTCATGACCACTATTTTCCCAGTTAAAGCCATAATGGAGCATCCACCACAAAATAAAAAACCCCCAAACAAAGCATGTTGTATGTACTATACAATTACAGTGCTTTGAAAAATGATTTCCTCTCAATTGTTTTTTTTTTTTTTTTTTCATAGTTGTCACAGATAAAACAAGTTTACATTAGACTAATATAACCAGGGTAAATATAAAACACACTTTTTAAATTATTATTAGAATTATTAAGGGGGAAAAAAAGCTATCCAAACCTATCTGGTTCTATTTAAACAGTAATAACTGCTTTTGCTACCCTTGGCAGCAAGAACTGCAGTTAAGAATTTGTGATAACTGTGGTGGAATTTTAACAGGATTGTAACAGGATGTGAACCTTTCAAAAAGTTCACCTTTTGTCTCATCAGTCCACACCATATGGTCCCAAAAGTCTTGGGGATCATCAAGAGGTTTTTTGACCTATGTAAGAAGAGCCTTTGTGTTTTTTTTTTTAGTGAGCAGTGATAGTGGACCTAATTTTTGCTCAGTCTTTCTTACTGTTGAATCATGAACACTAACCTTAACCTAGGCAAGTGAGGCCTACGGTTCTTCAGATGTTGTTGTGGGTTCTTTTGTGAACTCCTTGATGAGTCATTGATATGCTCTTTGTAGGCTGGCAACTCCTGGGAGGTTCCCCATTATTCCAAGTTTTCTCCAAGTGTGGATAATGGCACTCACCATGGTTCACTGGTGTCCCAAAGCCTTAGAAATTACTTTGTGACCCTTTCCAGACTGATAGATATCAATGACTTTCTCATTTGCTCTTCACTTTGTTTAGATCATGGCATGAAATGATGAACACATCATTTAAAAAGTGCATTTTGTATTTACTCAGCTTGTCTTTTCCTAATATTATAATTTGCTTGATCTGAAACATGTGTGATAAATTTGCAAAAAAAGTAATGAGTCAGGAAATGAAAAACCAAATGCTGCAGTCATTAGTACAGAAATAGTGAAATAGTACAGAAATATAGAAATAGTTGAGACTTTGAGTATGATAGCGTTGACATTAATTTAAATTCAGTGCAGCTCAATGTTTATGTAATTTTCACGTGAAAACCAGTCAAAGGTATAGGACTAAGACTAGATCAAAACATATCCTCCTCACCTCCAGTGATGGCAACAGGTGCACTAGAGGGGCAACAATGAGAGAACGCCCAAAACAGGAATGATTTTCCAGGTGGAGGCTACTGACATTTTTTTTCCTTTCCCTCTAGTTTTGCATCTATGGTCAGTGTTATTACTGGTAGCATCAGGCAATACCTGGACACAGATGTTGCATAAGTAGTCCAACTCCTCCAAAATGGCACATCAGTACATGCTATTGCCAGAATGTTTGCTGTCTTCCACCACAGTCTCAAGAGCATGGAAGAGATTCCAGGAGACATGTAGTTATTCTAGGGGGACAGGGCTGTAGAAAGCCCTTAACCAAGGAGTGGTATCTGCTTTTGCAAGGCTTAACAAGATAAGCCCTGCCAGAGCCTTACAAAATGACCTCCAGTAGCCACTGGTGTAAATATTTCTGACCAAACAACCAGAAACAGACTTCATGAGGGTGGCCCGAGGGCTTGATGTCCTCTAATGGGGCCTGTCCTCACTGCCCAGCACTGTGGAGCTCAATTGTCATAGAATGCTAGAATTGTCAGGCATCCTGTTGTTTTCACAGATGAGAGCAGGCACACCGTGATCACGTGACAGATGTGAAAAGGTCTGGAGATGCCGTGCCCGTAAAGTTGTTCATGCCCGGTTTGGTGGTGGGTTGACTACACATATGACTGGTTTGGTGGTGGGATAGTGATAGTCTGGGGAGACACATTCCATGGAGACACATTCCATGGAGGGATACACAGTTGTATACAGGCTAGCCAGCAGCACACTGACTGTAATTGGTTATCAGGATAAAATCTGTGGATTGTCAGAGCCTACACTGGTGTAGTGGGTCCTGGTTTCCTCCTGATGTACAACAATGTCCGGCCTCACGTGGCAAGGGTATGCAGGCAGTTCCTGGAAGATGAGGGAATTGATGCAGTTGACTATTTCAATAGAACACTGGTGGGACACGATGTTTTGGTCCTTGCACCACCTTTCTGCCGGGTTGCAACTCAGACTGTCCAGGAGCTCAGTGATGTCCTGATCCAGATCTGGGAGTAGATTCCCCCCCACCACCATCCATCATCTCATTAGAAGCATGTCCCGACATTGTCAGGCATCTATACAAGTACGTGGGGGCCATGCAAACTATTGAATACCATTTTGGGTTGCTGCAATTTTGGCAAAATGGACTAGTGCCACATTATCATTGATTTTCAGGGTGTCTTTGAATTCAGCCCTTTTTTAGGTTGATTTTCATTTCTATCAAATGATGTAATATCCTTTGGTTCTTAACACATTATCCAGTCAATATCAGTATAGATATCAGCATGATTTTTTTTCCTCCTCATTGAGATGTGATGCGTTTTCAAAGTGTTCATTTATTTATTCTTTTACTCTGTTGCTTGTCTGTCTGTTGCTTGTTGTTGCTCAGTTGCATTTTATGTTTGCGTTTTTTCGTTTTTTTCCCCTCCAGAGCCAAATCACCCTGATGGATGCGCCGGTGTTTAAGGCAATACAGCCAGAGGTAAGAAATTTTGATACTAAAAGGGGAGGAAGTGGGGGCACCAGGGTGGCTCAGGGCTTGAGCAGGCGACCATGTGCAGTTGTGTTCAGAATAATAGCAGTGCATTCAAAAACATGAATAAAGCTCAGAATCCTTATAATAGTTTTTATTTATAGGCATTGGGGACACTGCACATTATATTCTAAATCAAAACATGTAGAAAAATGTAAGAATTTTCCAATTACTTTACAGGAAATTAAGAAAAATTAATGTTGGGCTGTTCAAAAAAAAATAGCAGTGTCTGCATTTTTTTTTTTATTATAAACTCAAATATCCACTTTATGAACTGAAAAATCTTTAGGAATTAGCATTCCTGTGAATCACTAAACTAATATTTAGCACCATAACCACTGTTTCTGAGAACCCCTTCACATCATTTAATTTTGTTTGTCTGGAACCAAGATGCTGCTCGCTTACTGGTGTGGTTGGGGTCGTTGTCTTGTTGAAACACCCATTTCAAGGGCATTTCCTCTTCAGTATAAGGCAACATGACCTCTTAAACTATTTTGATATATGCAAACTGATCCATGATCCCTGGTACGCGATAAATAGGCCCGACACCATAGTAAGAGAAACATCCCCATATCACGATGCTTGCACCGCCATGCTTCACTGTGTACTGTGGCTTGACTTCAGTGTTTAGGGGTCATCTGACAAACTGTCTGGATCTAGGATGTGTTATTTGAGTGTTCCCTTTATTTTTTTGAGCAGTGTATTTGCCATGTAGGAATATGATTTTTACCAAAAATATTGATCGATCTGGTTAGTCATGTTGGACTGCTATTATTTTGAACACAACTGTATGTTGCGTGGCTGTGTGGACGGTGCAGGCTCAAGCAGTGTTCTGGGGCAATATCATTACTGAATGGTACCACATGTACACTTGCATAAAAAGGCACCCTCTGTGGTTTGACTGTTGGCCCTCCAGACCTTTACTGCATTTCACTGACAGCCTTCTCCCTGTCTTCTCTATCTTTGTACTATAAAACATAGGCAAAAGGCCAGATGCACATTTTAAATATTTTGTAGGAAGAGCGTTAATATTCTATAAAACCTTCACCAACTTTTGATGCTCCACTTTTCTAGATAATGCTGGCTGAGTTTAAGATACGAGGTGTGTAAAAACGCCGACTTCCTGTTTGTCAGGCGGAGTTGCCATAATATTTATTGTTCCTCTTAACTGGAACTGTGTGTACCAAATTTTGTGGCTCTGACAAATTTTATGTAGTGAACACTTGGCACAATGCATTTTGATTTTTCAAGGTGGGTGCTGTTAATACATTTGTGTAATGTCACTCCGGGTGGTATTGGTGATTTTCTGAATTTTTGTTCTCTTTACTCTGCAGGAGCTGGCTAGCTGTGGATGGAGTGGGAAGGAGAAACACAGTTTGGCCCCCAATGTGGTTGCATTCACACGCCGGTTCAACCAGGTATGTCTCAAAAGATTTCAAAGGAAAATTTTTTGTTTATTCTTCTGGTCAGGTAGTAACATTCAAAGACCAATCCTGTAAATACTGAGGTATTTGGCTTGACAGACTTTCATTTTGGCTTCATATATAATATCTGACTCAAATGTCAAATTAATCTAGGGAGTTTAAACAAGAATTAAATGATAACTTCCTTCCAAATGTAAAACTTATGTGCAGTCAACCTTCATGTTCATAGTCAACATTCTTGGCTTAAAGAAGTTAGGCTGAATTTTACTGTTGCCCAAATAACAGCACAGCAGTTAAAACTTGTATGTTTATCAAGCATCATATAGCAAAAGATGGACACTGTTATGAGAAATGTCATCTTTATATTGTTGTCTGTATGAAAAGGGTTGGATGGATTCAATCTCTGATCTCCCTCTCTCATATATATATATATATATGCTTTTTTTTTTTTTTGATGTTCTTGTTTTTATCTGTTGATTGTGTTCTGGTGACTCAGTCAGAGACCCAAATTGTTTTTTTGGTTCTTCGGCAGCCGATTCCAGCATTCTCAGCCTGACCCGTGACTGGCCGGTCAGTTTCACGTGTGTCCGATTACCAACCAGTCCACCTAATGCATGCACAATACACACAGTGCAACCTAGGCAAATAGTTACCCACGCACTCACAGGCACACACTACAATGTTGGTGTGGAAGCTCTTCACATTACTTGGAGCTAAAGTTTGCCAAAGTAATCTAAAGGGGACCACCATAAACACATTCATAACAAAGTAAACTAGAAGGGCACTTTGTAGAGTACATACCTCGTCTGGTAAAGAATCCTTTTACTTCTTCGAAGTCTGCCGTCTGAGGAACATGCATAGTTGGTGCATTGCATCTGGGTTATCCTCAGAATGTTGTGTATGTTTCTTTTATATACATATATATTTTATGTGTGTTTTAGGTGAGCTTTTGGTCGGTGAGAGAAATATTAACTGCCCAGACGCTGAAAATCCGAGCAGAAATACTGAGCCATTTTGTCAAGATAGCAAAGGTGAGTTCATATGACCCAAGTGCATTTATGGCTTATGCTTTAAAAAAAAAAAAAAAAAAAAGTTAAGTTATCCTTGCAAATAAGTTTAGTGTTTTCTGGTGTGATGTTTCTGGTCTGCAGTGTTAAGTAGTTATCAAAAATGGTCCAAGAGCAAGGAACAGTGGTGAACCAGCTGACGGGGTCATGGACGGCAAAGGCTCATTTATGCACGTGGAGTCAAGGTCAAGCTGGTGGAGGCAGTGCTTTGGCCAATGTTCTGCTGGGAAACCTTGGGTCCTCCCATCCATATTGATGTTACTGTGACACATACCTCCTACTTAAGCATTGTTGCAGACCATGTTCATGGAAATGGTATTCCCTGATGATTGTGGCCTCTTTCAGCTGGATAATACAGCCTCCCAGCAAGCAAAAATGGTTCAGGACCACAATGAGTTTGATGTATTGACTTAGCCTCGAAATTCCTCAGATCTCAATTCCAATCAAGCATCTGTGGGTCAAATCCAATCCATGGTAGCCCCACCTTAAAGGATCTGTTGCTAATACCTTGGTGCCAGATACCACAGCACACCTTCAGGGGTCTACTGGAGTAAATCAGATGGGTCAGGTTTTGACAGCAAAAGGGGACCAACACAATATTTGACAGGTGGTCATAATGTTAGGCTTAAAAAAAAAAAAAAGCATGTCTTCTGTAGCAGGTTTTGTAAGCAGAATTATGATCTGAATGCACTGTTGTGCATATATGCATTGTAGCAGTGTTAGAGTTGACAGGCAAAGGAAAAAAAACAGATGAGAAAACAAGGTGACAGAGGGGACAGAGCACAAAACAAACAAACAAAAAAAAAATACAACCCCCATACCATGACTATATCGTGGATTACAGATGGCTGTAGACGTTCATTGATACTTCTCTCCTGGCATCCTCTACATATTAATGACTTCCACCAAAGATGTAAAATTTGTATTCACTCCATAAGATGGCAGCACAGTGGTGTGATGGTTAGCACTGGTGTATCACAGCAAGAAGGTCCTGGGTTCAAATCCACTATGTGGCTGGGGCCTCTGTGTGGAGCTTGCATGTTCTCCCCGTGTCTGTGTGGGTTCTCTCCAGATACTCCGGTTTACCCCCACAGTTCAAAGACATGCGATTAGTGGGTTAGGTTAACTGGTGATTCTGCATTGCCCGTAGGTCTAAGTGAGTGGTTGTCTCTCTGTATTAGCCCTGCAAGAGACTGGTGACCTGTTCAGGGTGCACACTGCCTCTCACCTTATGGAAGCTGGGATAGGATCCAGCCCTCCTGCGACCCTGAATTGGATTAGTGAAAGAAAAATGGATTAATGAACTTCATAAGCTCTGACACTTATTTTTCAGTCCAGTTCTTGTGTAATTTGCCATACTTTAGCCTTCCCACCCTTCTATTGAGACTGTTTCTGATGAGGCTGGCAAACAGTAAATGGCTCAACCAGGGCGCCAGATGAATTTCTCAGGTCCTGTGTCAGGTCTCTGCTGGATTTGTTTTTTTTGTTTTTTTTTTTAAAGGGCAGGACTTTAAAGTATAGATATCATTTAAACACACACTGCACATGATTCCTTAATGAGATGACAAGTTTTGGCTAATAGCTTTTTGGGAAATCAACTTGTCTATGCCATAATATTCCTATGCCTCTCCTACAGTTACATTTAGAATTTCTCATGGATTTAATTAAAGAACTGGGAACAAGTTGTCTTTGTAAGAGGCTGTCTTGTTGCTACAGAAATTTAAAAATTTTATTAGTTTTTTGCTAAGTTATCTATGTGTAGGTACAACAGTGGGTCATGCCTTCAATTTCAGTTTAATTTATATAGCACCAAATCAACCTTGTATTTTAAGGTAAAGACCCTACAATAATACAGAGGAAAACCACAACAATCAGATGACCCCGTATAAGCAAGCACTTAGCGACAGTGAGAAGGAAAATTTCCCTCACCAGGAAAAAAATCCTCTGCCGTGACCGGTTAGGAGAGGAAAATAAGAGGTGAATGAGAAGAAACACTCAGTGTATCATGGGAAGCCCTGAGCAGCTTAGGCCTTTTGCAGCGTAACTAAGGGAGGATTCGGGGTCACTTGATCTTGCTTTAATAATAAGCTAGATCAAAAGGTTTTAAGCCTAATCTTGAAACTAGAGATGGTTTCTGTCTCCCAAATCCAAACTGGAAGGTGGTTCAACAGAAGACGGGCCTAAACACTGAAGGCTCTGCCTCACATTGTACTTTTAAATACCACAGGAACCAGAAGTAAGCCAACAGTCAGAGTGAAGTACTCTGATATGCTACTATGAGGTCTTTAAGATAAGATCGGGCCTTATTATTCAAAACCTTGGATGTGAGAAGGATTTTAAATTGGATTCTGGATTTAACAGGGAGCAAATCAAGGGAAGTGGGAGAAATGTGCTGCCCTTCTAGTCCCTGTCAGTACTCTTGCTGCAGCATTTTGGATTTATTGAAGGCTTTTCACTGAGTTTTTAGGACAGCCTGGTAATGAATTACAATATGCCAACCTAGAATAATAAACACATGAACTAGTTTCATCATCACTGAGACGGGATGTTTATACATTTTTACTCCTAAAGTGGCTGATGGGGTATTGTCACCCCAGCGGGTGGCCAACTTTCAACATGACTCAAGAACAATGTGACCTAAGATGTTCAAATTTGCAGATGCATCTGCTAAAAATGTGACAAGTTTGAATCTCTGACCTTGACCTCAAGGTCTTAAGAAGTCATGTAAGATTATAGCATCAATTTGACAAATACAGCTACTGAACACTTAGTTTTTACCAAAAATGCCAATCACAGAAAGTGACAGTATTCTTACTGGTATTGTATGATTTTAGGATTTCTTATTCCTTGTTCTTACTTAGCCATTTGCTTTTGAATTGATATGGTGAATACAGTTACTATTGCTCACATGGACCCCATTAAGATCTATCAAGCTCTGGTAATTAGAACTTGTGCTTCCAGAGGATTTGTGCCACCTAATGTTTCTGCCAGGGGGCTGAGGGATAGCACTGGGAGCTGACTGTTCTTTGATATTGTGCAAATGCAAGAAAGCAGTCCTGTATATTGAATGTGCATTGAAGCACATATCCTGATCAAAGGTGACACCAAGATTCCTCAGTGTTACTGGAGTCCAAGGTAATATCCAGAATATCTGGTTAGACAATGATTTTTAAAGATTTTTTAGGGTAAGTACAATAATCTCTGTTTTATCTGAATTTAGAGGCAGGAAATTGGAGCTCATCTTTATGTCTTTAAAACATTCCTATATCTTGCTATGCCCCCTACTGCCTAAGGAGAGCATGTACAGTAAATAGAACAGGGCTCTATGCTAGTGTGTGAAGAAGACTTACCTCAAATTAGGTGCATGAATGATTCAAAGGTGAGTGATAAATGGCTTAACAAAAGAAGCATTCCCTTGGAAAATGGTCAGGTATTTACCTGACCATTTTCCAAGGGAATGCTTCTGTGAAAGCAGTCTGTGTGCAAAGAAATGTTGAAAGACCTTCAGAAAGCCTGGAGAACTATTGCTGTAAAGCAATTTCACGACAATCCATTCTAGCTTACACACAGGTACTTCATTACACAATACAAGGAGGCACAGAGAAAGCAGAACCATGATAGCAGAAACAAATGTCTTTTTCATGCTGAGCTCTGATCAGCTGACTCTGTATTTGAGTGTAATCTTTTATACCGAGTAGTCCCTCAGAAATTAAGGCTTCAAATGCTGCAGGGTGAGTAATTGTGAGCATTCAAAGCACTTATACGTGTTTTCATTCACCCATTCATACAAGCACTTCCACATGAAGCTAAGTGCTTAATGTCTACCATTCACACACTCATGCGTCAGAGAGCAAGTTTAGTATCTTGCCCAAGGATACTTTGGGCTGCCAACTTTCCTATTAGTAGGGGACCTGTTCTACCTCCTGAGCTACCAAACAAACACATTTGGAAAAGAACTTAGAAAACAGGGTGTCTTGGTGGTGCAGCAATTAGCACTGTCCTCTCACCTGGGGTGGGGTGGCTGTAGCTCAGGAGGTAGAGCAGGTCACCCACCAATAAGAAGGTTGGCGGTTCAATTCCTTGCTGCTCCGGGCTGCATGCCAAAGTATCCTTGGGCAAAATACTGAACCCCAAGTTCTCCAACACAAGTGTTGAGTATGAATGTTAGATGATAAGCACTTAGCTTAGTTACATATGGAAGTGCTTGTATGAATGGGTGTGAATGGGTAAATGCAACCGTGTTGTATAAGTGCTTTGAGTGCTCAGTAGAAAAGCGCTATATAAGAACTAGTCAATTTATCTTTCTGTGTGGATTATGCATGTTCTCCCTCTGGTGATGTGGGTTGGTTTCCTCCAAAGACATGCTTGTTAGGTTAGTGATTCTCAATTTCCCTTATGTAAAAATGTGCATTGGTCTCATGAATCATCTTGTGATAGCATGGCAACCTGTACTCCTTGTACTGCGTCTCTTGCCCAAGTGATGGATTGGAGGGGCTTCAGCCCCCCAGCCCACTCGAAGCCCAGTTTTGTTCAAGGAAGAGATGCGACAAATTTAAAAGGAGCCTAAATCTTTCAAATCCTCCACATTGAAAGGAGCCAGTTGAGGTAGTTCAAGCATCTCACTACCCCGTGACTACCCAGAGTTGAGACCAGGAAGCTCAGTTGCAGTCTTAGACACCTCTCTGCAGCTTCTCTCCTGCCATCCCCCCCAAAACCCCTCCCCCATAGAATTGGGGCCTGCTTCCAGACCACCAAAATAAAACCCATTAACTAGCAACAACTTAAGCATAAAATTTCAAAGGAAAAAATAGCATCCAACTGCACCAAAGAGTGAGTTAAATGTGGATTAGTAAACACTAGGTCTCTCTTCTAAGTACCTCTTAGTAAATGATTTAATATTTGATCAATATGTTGATTTATTCTGCCTTATAGAAACCTGGTTACAGCAGGATGAATGTGTTCGTTTAAATGAATAACCACCACAAGTCACAGTCAGAATGCTTGAAGCATTCGTCAATGAGGAGCAGCAGCAATCTGCCACTCCAGCTTATCAACAGAGACCCTGGCAGTTTTAATTCATTTGAAAGCCTGATTCTTAGCCTCGTCCACCCTAATTGGAAAATTCAAAAATCTGCTTTGTATTTATCATCCACCTGGTCCTTACTCAGAGTTTGTCTGATTTCTCTGTCATAACGGATTGGCTAATTGGACTCAAAATGCAGACTCGAGGAATGAAGTTCAGTGCATTTATTTACACTGATGAGAAAAAAAAAAAAATCTTCCATTGAAATACTTCAATTGAACTGCTTTGCATACAAAGCAGTTAGGGAGGTTTTGAGGGCTCCTATGTAAAATGGTCAAAAATGTTCACAAAACCAGCAATGAAGCAGTTCCAATAAAGACTGATCCGCCCCACAATTCCTCCAAGATTTTTTCCTCAGGTTACTCACAAATGCAAGCTCTGGGTCTCCTACGTGGAAACAAAGGTTCAGTAGTGATCACAGACAGGCAGAGAAATATGCAGATTCAGCAGAGTCAATTTCACTATTGTCAAAGCAACAATCAGGCATTGTTTGGGTGCCTTCCTCCTGCTTAAATAGGGAGCCACTGATCTCATAACTCCTCACAGGTGCATTAATCATCCCAGGTGCATGAAGCTGGGAGGAGGAAGGCCTGCCTCTGGAGTGCGTACACACACACACACACACACACACACAGGGAGAGGGAGAGAACGCTAGAGGGGAAAACTGAGTGAGTCAGCCAGAAGGACTGGAGGACCATGACATTCTTAGATTCTATCTGATTTAGTGCTCTGTTCCAATAAAATAATTAGTGGGTGATTTTAATATCCATGTAGATGTTGAAAATGACAGGCTCAACACTGCATTACATCTATTATTAGATTCAGTTGCCTTCTCTCAAAATGTAAATGAGTCCACCCAGCACTTTAACAACACTCTGGATCTTGTTCTGTCATATGGCTTAGAAACGGAAAACCTCCTCCAGTCTGATCATTTTAAAAATAACATTTTAAAATGATCAGATTCCTCCTGTTAAAATGGAGTTTTTCTTTCCCACTGTCACCAAGTAGTTGTTCATAGGGGGTCATTTTGACTGTTGTTTTCACTGTTACATTTTCAATATAATTATTTTATTTCAGTTTTGTCATTTGACAGTACAGGTACAAGGTTACTTTTCACAGTTCTAACAGATTTTGAAAGTATATGATAAACATGAGGTATTCCTGTGCTTTATGTATATTTTACAAAATCTCTTGTTTCCAGAAACTGTTGGAGTTGAACAATCTCCATTCGCTGGTGTCAGTGGTGTCCGCTCTCCAGAGTGCTCCCATCTTCAGACTCAGCAAAACCTGGGCGGTAAGTGATGATAGCAGTCGTTCTAGGTAGCTAACAGTGGAAATTCTCAGCCCTGGCACCAAGTTATCTCAGCAAGGTGCAGCGCCGGGTGATCAGGCGCTAGCTAGAACCCTGCCAAGCAGCAAATCCATCCACTCACTCACTCACTCACTCACTCACTCACTCACTCACTCACTCACTCACTCACTCACTCACTCACTCACTCACTCACTCACTCACTCACTCACTCACTCGTGCTTATCCAGGGCCAGGTCGTGGTGGCAGCAGCCTAAGCAGACAATCCCCAGACCTTCCTGTTAGGGAGGTTTTAAGACATTTGCAAACTTTGTGACATTGTTGAATTTATAATAAAGTGCAACCTTAAAATATGCAAAAGAAATTTTTCACCTGATGGAATGGTCTGATAAGTTAAAATGTGCCTGTTTAGTTTATTTGGGTCAGCTTGGCCAGAAAACTGTTTCCAGGCTATAGTCATGAAAATTCAACATCAGTTGCGTGTTAACTTGGCGCAAGAAGTGTATATAAGTTTATAAGGTTAAAATAGAGCTTGAATGTCAACATAACTTGAACTCTTTTGGGCAGCCTTCTGTAATTTCTTTAAGCAGTCTTCAGAAATAGTTCTTGAAGCTCTTCTTTGGATGCTGGCTACCTTTTTTTCTGTTCACTGTCAAGATGATCCCACACTACTTCAATAATCTTGAAGTTCAGGCTCTGGGGAGGTCAATCCGTGACTGATAGTGTTTCATTGTGTGTTTATCTATCCAGGCAGGCTTTTACTGTATTGGCAGTGTTTATGGGACATTTCTGACATTTCTCAATTTTGACAAGACCACAATCTGAAATGCAGCCCCAAAGCATGACAGAGCTTCCACTATGTTTTACAGATGGCTGTAGATGCTCACGGTTGTACTTCCCTCCTGACCTTCTCCATACAGTTTGAGCTAAAATACTTATTTGTATTCATCACTCCATAAAACATTCATGCTTCATTCAAGCAACAACAACAAAAAGAGTTCCTCTTTAGGTACAAGGACTGGACTGAAATTAATTTAAAAAGCAGCCAATGGCCAAAGAACAACTTTGAAAAACCTTCATGAAGCCTGGATTTCACTTAAAAATACAGAATACAGTAAAAGTCTGGCTTCTCTTATGTAAAATATAAAAAAATTATAGTCTCGAGACTTCTGCACAATATAAAAGTTTAAAGAAATTTATAGAATAAATCAAAATATTAAATTGTAACCTGACATAAACAATATGTAGGACTGAACAAAGAACAATCCAGCAAACAATAAATGAAAAATTAGGTCTTCTAGTATCAGACATAATCTGCACATCTGCTTCGAGATCTATAGTATGAGGAAGTTTGTGTGCAAAATAAAATTTTTTCTTTCTTTAATTTTCTGATAAATGGTATCTATTTATTATAGTAAATTGACATGAATGAACAAAGAAACATTTGCTGGGAATAGTTTGGGGGATTTGCAGTGCATTTTGCATTCTAAAATGTCTGAAAGGTCAAACCGACTAAAGTTTCATTCATCTGTTTTACATTTTCAAAACTCAACTTTGATTAAGGCTTTATATTTCGGCAGCTGAAAATATTTAAGCATGACAGCTATCAAAACAATGAAAGCTATATAAGACAAAGTTTTTGTGTCATGTCGGGTACAATCCGCAAGTGACTCAAAGAGGCATGTTTATGGTGGAAAGTCAGTACCAGGGTTCTAGCTCCCAGTGTTGTGCCGGAGCTGGGAGCGGCCATTTTAAGTGGTTGTATCTGCACCTTGATTGGAACTATTAATTTACTACATACATTATTTTTTCTCTTCATCAGAATTTTTTTAATTTTATTTCTACTTTTGATACACAGCATTACTACCAAAAAAATTCTACCAAAAAAAAAAATCAACTTTGTGCTTGTGGAAAAAATTATTGGGGTCATTTTGACGATAAATTAAGCCAGATTTTGTCAGATGTGTCTGAATCAGTCAGGATGACAGACTGGGAGCACTTAGTTTACTGTAAACACAAACTTAGAAAGAACTGAGTTTGTAATGTCTACAAAGCTGTTGGTTTTGGAAAACACTAGTCTGATCATTTTCTTTTAGTGATATCATGCAATTTTCTGTTCCTATTCAAATAAAAGGCTCTGCATGAGAAGATGAAATCACACGTTCTTGTTTCCTCTGTTATAGCTGATCAGTCGGAAAGACAAGGCCACGTTCGAGAAGCTAAACTACCTGACATCCAAGGAGGAGAATTACACCCGCATGAGAGAATATATTCGCTCCCTGAAGATGGTGCCCTGTATTCCTTACCTTGGTGAGTCCACCATCTGTGTGATTTTCTCAGAAGTTTCAGTGCGAATGCAGGATTTCCAGGCCCAGCATCATTTCCAAACATATATATATATACATTTTTTTTTTTTTGGTTAGTAAAAGCTCAAATTTCATTGGACATAACTGGAACAATCAAGGAGAATATTATGTCAAAGAGCAAGTGAAATACACTTGTAAGGATTTTCACAATGGAAATTTCAAGAAAGCACCCTTCTTTAAATTTCCAACCCCGACAGCAGTATAAAATCTTGGTATTGTACATTTCTGCAAATTGTGAATATATGCATACTGTAAATCAATATTAAAGAGTCCTAACTGCTTATGTTGATTCTCTAAACACTTAAAATTGACACAAGTGGTTTGAATATGCCATGTTATGAGAAATTAACATAACATGGTTCAGAAATGTTGATATTACTTAAACATCTTTGGAGTGTTTTGAAAAAAAATGTAGAACAACACAACTCCTTCCTTACAAAGACTTTGATGTCTGTATTTTAACCTTTAACCTTTTATTAGGTTTTAATTTTCCATAAAAGCAGGTATCTACCTTTGAGCTTAAAAGTAATGCAAATACTGTAAGGTTTAACATTAAAATGATGTCACAGGGGTGCACTCACTTTTTATACACCTGTCAAAAGATGGGATGTATTATGTGAACACCCATGGCGATCGGCTGTTTGGGTGGCGACCACTGAAGTGTCTCCACATTAACTCGAGAACCGTGTGGCCTGAACTTCCCAAACTTCATGGGTAGATGGCAAGTTCAAGGCAAGTTTGTAATTGTACATGGGGTTACTGGGGTCAAGATCTGGTTCACTGTTACTTAAAATAGAAAAACGGTGTCCACTCAATAATTGTGTGACAACAAACAGGGTTAGTACAATGTGATGGGCAATTTTTCTCCTGCTAGATGGGGCGCTTGTTTTTGTATGTCATTAGTCAACTTTTGCAATTTTTTTTTGTGCAGGGTTTTGTATGAGTGCTATAAATCCTTGACAATCATGAATTTGTGGTGTTTTCAAAGTTTGAACAGTGCTTGGTTAATGGATAAAGTGCTTGGAATTCTCTCTTCTATCTGAATGCATTTTCAAGTAGTTTGGTTTAATTTCATTCAGTCAGTCTTGTATTAGTTTTAGGCAACAAAACAGCAAGTGAACATGAAAGTAAGGTGAAAAAATAATGTGTAAAACATAATGGTATGTCACAGTCCAGGAATACTATACTCTTCGGTTGGATGTCCCGTATTTGCCTCCTAATGAAAATTTGACACTTACATAAGATGGATGCAGCGCAATAGAAAACAATTTTGAAAGCCCATACATCTAGATCACATGTGCAAGAATTATACACATGCATATTGTTTTCAGCGACATTGCAATAGTCCAAAGTCCAGAGGTGTTGATTTTGTTTGGTGTGTTGAACTGCCCGAAGATTTAATAACAGGTAACAAATCCAAATATTAGATTAATTCAAGAGGGAAAAGGCCAGAAATTGGTTTGGAGAAAAACATAGCCAGTATTCTTTCCTGTAGAGTTGATCCCAGTATATATTTTGCATACTTAACATTATGTTACAAATGTCATTAAAAATGAGAAGAACAAGTTTATTTGCCAGCAATCAGTTTTGATCTCTGAATATTAATTCCTTTGTTCTTTTGCATTAAAGTATAATAACTGTGGATTTTGTTCCATGTAAACAAACACTACAAGAGTAACAGCCTGCATAGAAAAAGGGATATAGACATCATGTTACATTCACTACATGTAAAGTTGTATGCTTTTGATTTGTGTGCAGTATAGCTTTATGAGCTCAAAAATATAAATAAAACCATTACATGTAGGACAAATGATCCTATAGTCACTACATGGGTCTTTGCAGTTTGAGTTTTACATTATGAATGTAAAGCAACCAAAAACAAACAAACAAACAAACATTGAAGTTCAACTGATGATGCCCAGTCTTATAATACAGAATTCCATTGGAGGTAATGTCTTGTTAACTTTAAGTTTTGACAGACTGAGCAGTTAATGGAAGGTATTTCCATTTGGTCGTATCATCATGGTCACTTTTTTCAGAGAATAGGCTCCTCCTCTAAACTCAGCCCAGTAGACTCCATCCTGATAGCGGCTGCGGTAATGCCCACCTCTGTACCACACTCCGTTCAGATTGGAATGAGCACAGGCATTATACCACCATCCTCCCTTATGGTAGTGGGCGCAATTTCCTGGAAACACAAAGAAAAAAAGACCCATTGGTACACAAGCAATGTGGTCTTCTTAGGGTTAGGGCTTGAATTGATCATTAATCGATGAACTCAGCAGTGTTCTAAATGGCTGCTTTCATTTAATTTTTGTGTAAATGGCTTTGTGTGTGTGTGTGTGTGTGTGTGTGTGTGTGTGTGTGTGTGTGTGTGTGTGTGTGTGTGTGTGTAAGACCTGGAGCAGTAAAGCTCCCAGTATATTCCATATGGTCCTGCTGTACAGTACTGTTTTGTTTTGTAGTGCATCTGCAGGATGCAGCAGGAAACCTTCTCAGCTCTGACCTACATGTTTTTGTTGATCCATAGTCGCCTAATGAGCGAAAGATTTTCTGTTCCAATCTGGGAGGAGATACAAATCCCATTTGGGTTGCATCAGGAAGAGCATTCGGCATTAAAAAATAGAACCATTTTGATAGAACCATTAGAGCCTTTTAATGTCTGCCTATTTAATTATATTAGATACTGACGGTTAACTGTTAGTTTTGTCTGTTGTTTAGCTTAATTTTTACCTGCTGTAACAAAAGAAAATTAGCAAACTTTGGGATAAAGTTTGTTTACCTTAAGATCCTATTAAGTACATATCTACATTACTAATAAATAAAATAATTTATCATGTGGGTACTCTGCAGTGGGCTGTTATCTATCTAAATTATTTAGTACTGTAGCTTTGAATTATCAATAATTCCATGGCTTTGTTGCATTTCTTAAGTTATAGAACTAGAATTACTAAAATTATTTACTTATTTATTTAATTTCATCACCAGCAAGTCATAGGAATTGTAAATGGATGAAGAAGATATCCATCAGCCTGTGTTGGCCTGATGTGAACCAGTAGTTAAAATCTGCGCAGGCCACATTGAATCCTACCTGTATTTGTGGAAATGAATCAGTTTAATAGGAGCCTATTTTGATATCAAGTAAAATGATTAGAAGCCTAATGGCTTTAAATATAGTAAATGATAAACAAAATTATTCAATTTGATTTTGAGTAAAGTTCAGCAGTAGATCAGGCATTCCAGAAAGCCAACAGGCTTTGCAGTGAAAGCAAATGGATTTGTCCATGCACTGTTAAATTCATCATTTTCCTCCACAACTTTTTTTTTTCTTCAAATTTATAGCTTTTGGGACTAAAGATGAACCATTTTTGTGTATATTTACATGCCAACCACCACTATCGAGGTTCAAGCAAATTAAAAGGAGAATTCAATATTTTTTTTGTTTGTCACAGGGAGTCATGGGCAAAAGAGCTGCAGGTTTGAAACCCCTGTTCTAGAAATACCACTGTTGAAACCTTTATTTGAGTACCTCAAGACAAGCCTGTGTTTGGGGGAAAGAGATTGCTGATCCCCAGCTGTTGCATCCCAGATATAAGTGGGTGTCCTGCAAACAGTGTACAGGAGTGTACTTCTGCATTAGCTTGTCATTGTGGGTACTTAACCCTGAATACAG
>JASGAU010403204.1:0-15597 GCA_030220045.1 Australoheros facetus | reverse complement strand
AAAAGCACTCAAACAGGTGAAATAACAGATTTTAAAACTGCTAAATGATAAGTAAAAGCTTTGCAATTTAAGCATTACTAAACCAAGTGTAAAAAAGTTTAAAGGTATTATTAGCAAAAGGTATGCCCACATTGAATAAGAGTAAGACCGTGTCAAATGCTTTAAGACATAGTTGTGGGCCGGTCTGAGTCAAAAATGCCAGGGCCGATTTTTTGTCCCAGTCCAGCCCTGCACACACACACTTTGCAGTATAGCAGTATCACAGTTTAGAGTGTTTAAGCAGGTCAGATGTGTTACAGGATATTCAAAGTTGAACATAGGTACAGATAAGAAAAGCGTTCCATTGTAGACATCAGAAAGCACAACAAGCTATACACAGACACAAAGTCCTTCTAGAAGCAGAGCAGAGCCTGTTGGAACACCCCTGGACAGTTAGTTTGAAACATTAGCTAAAATACCGTTGATTTCAGTGGTAAGTTATATAGAATTCCCAGTAAAATTTTGTTAAAACGGTAAGAAGTTTTCTGACTTTGCCACCTTCTCGTAGAAGTTATACTTCTGCCATCTTTGCTGTTGCAGAATTCTCCCACAGATTTTGATTCAGGATACTTTTAGTGCCATGTCTCCATCCTATGATCCCTCTGAAACAAAAGCCTTCATCACGCAGCTGGTTTTGAACCACATGACAACAGTGATGCGCTAAGTGTCATGGTTTGGGGCTTCTTTTTTGTTACTTCCTGTTTTATTTTGAAATGACTTGTTTTCTCGCTTGTCAAACATTCGAGCCATTTTCTTGAATTTCTTGTGTTTTCTTGTTTCGAACTGAGCTTGTGTTTCAAGTGACTTTTCCTTGTTAATGTTTTAAGGTCACTGACTAATCTGTGCCTGAACACGGAACTCAAGTTTTGTTTTGTTTTGTTTTTTGTATTTGTTTTTTTATTTTAACTTCCCTGTTCTGCATTTCCTCCATCACAAAGAAGGATAACACATGTGTCTAGAGGAAGGGCAAAACTATAAAGAATTATTACATAACATGATACATATTAAATCTGGTACGTCTAAATAAAATAAAATGATTAACAGACTTTTGTGAGAAAACTTTGTGCAGATCTTGTTTCTGACTCTGTGAACATACTTATTACATTCTCTTTCTCTCAACCCAAATTCTTGTAGGCTGCCGGGCAGCAGCGCCAGATGAATCAGGAGTGTGAGGACAACAAACTGGAACTAATGAAGCTCGCTCAAATGATCAGCTGTCAGGAGGAGACTATTCTGGAAATAAACAAGAATCATGAAACTGCCATACAGCGGCGCAATTTCCTGTATGTTTGTAGCCTAAAGCTCAAATAATGCTACCCGAATGCTTTCAAAATGCCATAAAGCTTATATATACTGTATGTGCTTCTCAACTCTACAGAGGAATCCAGCTCCTAGAGCATGAAGAGATTTTGTTTAACTACTATGAGAAGGTGAATATCCAGGAGGCAGCTATCACTAAAGGAAATTTGACTCTGGAGGCCCTGGAGAAAGACATGAGAGACTTGGAGTTAAAGATTAATGAGGAGAAGAGAGAGATAGACCTGAAGAAGAAGGATATACTCCTTAAGAGAAAACTGGAGGAGGAGATTACAGTGCTCCAAATAGAGGTAGAAAAACCCACACACTCATCCTCACACAGACAGTTGACAGTCCTTCCACAAAGGAAGTAATTACACCAAACTTGGAGAAATGTATACTAATTGCACAGTAGGTGGAAAGATGCGTGTCTACTTTTTGCATGCTTAACAGTTTTCGAGAACGGGTAGATTTCTATGTAGACATAAAAATCCTTCATTAAAATCTTTTTTTCTTGTGTAAACAGTGCTGACTGTGTTCCGGCAACAGTCTCACAACGCCCACTTCTCCTTTCTCAGTGTCTTCTTTTATTCCCTGTTAACAAGAAATTATTGCATTAGCTGTTTTTGATAAGTTCTGATATGTTAGCTGCAAATACAGCACACTGTACAGTTCTGAACAGTTTTGCATTGCTTAAGGCGTTAATGTTAGAGCCCCCATCAAGTATATAATCACGAAGGAGCGTTGTATTCTATCAAACGCCCCTATTCATCGGTGCCCAAAGTACAAAACACTGCTGCCCACATGACCATGACTGTATGTAGTTAAATCTGTCAGTTAGCACTTCCTCGTAGTGTGATTAAATTTTAAAAAGATGCACTGAAAATACATATTGTTTTTTTTAATCCAGAAAGTTTGCCTTGTAATTTTCTGGCACGTGCTGTGTCTGTATTTGTGCTTGTGTTAGTATGTATGTTCCATCTGCAAACCAGGGACTTTCTGCAACAGTGCTCCGAGGCAGTGTCCAGCTAGGTGTGTGCGTTCCCATTATTCCTTGTCATAAAAATATTATATGTGATTTATTTTTTATCCGTAGAGATCTTAGGGTGTGCTCGGTTGTGTGTGTGTGAGCTGAATGTGTCAGGGATTTTGCAGATTATTGCTCAACTTTCTGCGTGTCTGTGTCAAGCCAGGGGAACTCCAAAAAGAACAGTTAAGTGCAGTTCTCTAGAAGACAATCCTTAGAGCAGTGGAGACACTCAGAACATCACTAATGAGCCGATCTATGTTTTGAAACACATCCGGCACCTCGTCTCATAATCGAACTTCTGAATTGCTCTAGTAAACATGCTGCGTGGGAAGGCTTTCGCTTTACTTTAATGAGCAGATTCAGTGCTCATATTCAAATTTGAAATAACAGTAAACATCTCAGTTTGACCATAATCGAGATTGATTTTGCTTGTGTCTCTCCTACGGTTCTCTAAGTGGAAGCACAGACTAGTGGAAGCATGCACATACCCCTTTACTATTTCAAAACAAAATATTTTAGAATAGCAATAATAAGGAATGTAGTTTAGAAGGAATTTGCTTCACTGTTGTGATCCTCATTTTGCTGAGCAGAGCTTACTGGAGTTAAACATTTTTATAAGTTTCAGCAGAGACAGAATGGACAAGTTCAGGACACACACACAGATACTCTGAAAGAAGATAAATATCTAAACCAAAAGGGGATAACATTCTTTCCAAACAGATATGTAGACAGATTTGAGATAGGTACACAAACAGGCACTGACTTTCCCTTCCAGTGGCTGCATCACGGGACTGGGTGTGTTACTGCTCCAGATCAGAGTGATTGGCTTACAGTTGCTGCTGGACCAGACTTATGTTATCCAAGTCTTGTGCTTTTTTGGATGAACATAGTGTTGGAAGAGACTTCACCATGTGCTGCTCATTTGAAAAACACCCCTCTCCTTCTTGTCCATCTGTTTACTCCTTCTGTTGTTTATCGTTTGCTACAACGGGCCTTGGTGGTGCCATCTTTTTTGCTTTCACTCATGTTTTCTCTTTTCCAAAATTCTGCATTTGATTGTTTCCATGAGGATTTTTCTTTCAGTGGTGGTCACAACTTCAGCCTGTTGTTATGTTCTTCTGTTTCATGCAAAGTGACCCTGTATTTGGATATTTTTATCCATATTAGCACCATGACTCTGAGGGTTGCAATGCACCTTGTCAGGTCAAGCTAGTTGCTATCATGGCTATAGACCATCTTTGTCGTGTTTGAATAGATGTGCTACTCCTGAAACTTTGAGTATCAACAATTATCTCATCGATTAGTTTATCAGTCCATGTTTGTTCTTTTCTCTTGCCATTCAGCCACCCAGTCATTTAATACGTCTCCCTCTCGTCTGTGTGTAAACAGCAAATCATTTTCTAAATTACAGTTTTCACTCTTACAGCCATCTAGCTCCCCCGGGCACAAAAAAGTGAATCATGGGGGTCTCTGCTTTCGCAGGAGGCTCACCAGCTCAATTCATTCTCCCTGCAAATTCATTCTCTATGCGAATTCAATCTCCATGCAACTGCCTTGCTGTCGATTTATCATATATATTGTGTATTTGTATTCATCTGTGACCAGTTTATCTGTTCATTGCAGACAGACCCCCCTTCTTTTGATGGGATATTTTGACAAAGATAGATTGGGCCATCTGTGAAACTATTGAAGTTCAATATACTCTGAGGCTTCCATTTGCTCTGAGGAATTTTAATTGCAGCAAAATAAACAGAGGTTGGGGTCGGAATCTAAATTTACTGCTTGTTTATGAGTCGCGGGCACGTCATCGTCTCAAACGCATACAGGTGCACATGCATCAGTGCGCACGCTGAGATCTGCGCAGCGTTTGTGAAATCTAAATGTCGATGAACAAACAGTCATCTAATGACTGGCTACACTTCTGTTATACCACAGCCACAGACATACAAAGACACAGTCAGTTGTGGATTTATAAGAGGGTGAGGCTGATGACAGATAGCACTGTCCCTATGGTGGTGAGTCATATTCTGTCCCTCTTAAATCTTTGTCCAACCTGTCTGGAACTTATTATTCCAGGGAAACGCTCCGCAAATAGAATCTTTTTGACAGTATGCGTGTGGAAGTTCATGTATACTGCATGGAGGGAACAGGCAGAGATCAGGAATCAAGAAAAAAACATTTTCATCTTTCTATGAATTCTGTGTAAATGCAAAAGGCATATGACACACAGAGATAAGTGGTCAAGCAACTATTGAATCAAAAGTAAGCAAAGAGAACCAATAAATCAAACGGCAACATACAGTAAAGAGAATAATGTAGTTAGGGTGACTCCACTTTATGTGAGCTAGTGTGCATGTGCAAGTGTACTGAGAGCATGTGCATGTTAAATCAATCACTCATGTGAGTGTGTGAGAGAGGTACAGTAAATGATAATCAAATATGATCAGTTAGGATAATTCAGTTTGGTTCATCAGATGGGTCCCAAGTCTGTAATTGAAATTCATGAGGGAAGTAGACTGAAATGCAATTTTAATGTAACAGCTCCATAGCTCAGCCCCCTATGAAACTCCACTCTGTAGTTATTTGGCTCTTTAGAGCATTGGCAAAGTACTGCAAAAATCCAGATTTCTAACTCAGATTACTGTTCAGACAGTGTTAGGGTGTAGACTAAATGTCGTTCTGACACTGAACCCTGCAGTGAGAGTTAAGTTAGCTCTGCTTATGGTTCCAACAGTTGATTTCCAGTCAGAATTTTTTACATCTATTTTCCAGACATACTGTGGGGGGAAAAACACTTTTTATGGCATTTAAACCCCACATACTTTAAATACAGATTTAATAAATTAAATTTTTTTTCATGTTTACAATGTTATCAGGTATTCACCAATTTATTTAGTTGATTTTGCTTTTGGTTAATCCACAGGTCATTAGCTCTAAGTAATATCTGACCACTGATTACTTTAAATTTATGCCTAATTGTCTTTCTTTTATGTCTTATAAGCCCTCATGTAGCTTGGGAGTCTTAAACCATATTTTATAACTAGTCCTACATCCCACAATGGAAAGCTGGGGATTTTTTTGTTGTCAAAGCCTTCAAGGCTGTAGAATGACTTGCCTGATGACTGCATGCTGGCAGAGTTTGAATCATCTGTAAATCTCCTGTCAAAGCAAACATCTGGCTTTTATTCCCTCCTTCCTAGTTGTGTTATCTGACCCGGTCAACAATGTGATGGTTATATTTTTAAAAAAAACTATATAACTATACTAGGTCCCCAAGAAATGCTTCCTTTGAGTTGTTCTACTTGCATGTTCTGCTAATCTTATTATATCTTATCATATTAGTATGATTTTTCCTGCAGTTTTAATTTACTGACCTTTCTGCTTTACTAATTTGCCCCTTCGTCTTTTATCTAATTACAAGGCTTTTTGTAACCCAATTTGTGGACGTTGTATATAAATAAGGTCATTATTTGTGTTTTTATGATTACACTTTCAGGCATTCGGCGTACCGTCTATTATGAAGCTTTTTAAGCCGTCATGTTAATTTCAACCTGAGCTGAAATTATGTAAATGACATGCAAATTGTAGGTTGCTTGGATGCTGTCATATCTGCAATGTTTTACAGCAGTCATGAGCCAAGAAAGCAGCTATTATTTGTGACTGTCAGATGAAGAATACAGAGGCAGGCAGGCGGGCAGAACAGAGACAGATGAATACAAAAGGAAAGACGAACGTCAGTGTATACGAACAGAAGGAAGAGGACGGCTATAAAAATGCTACGAGAGGGCACTACAGAGAAAAAAGATGATTGATTGAAGAGTGGGTAGAGGAGAAGGAGGGTATCAAAGACACACTTTATACCATCCATCATGTACTGTTTAAGTGACTTAGGGTGGTTACATATGAGAGTGGAACACAGATTAATCAGTCTAGTGAGAACTGAGTACATATTTGTCGCAGCCGGGATTCTGACGAGTAAAGACGTTCATTTAAAGCTCTGAAATAAAAAACATCTCCGGAGTTAAATTCTTTCATCAGCTGTTACACTGTAAAGTGATCTGAATTGATTTACACAAAGACATTTTTATAAATTAACTTTTTTTGCTCTGACTGTATGTGCTTATTTTGTCAGCATTACTGACATGGTCCCTGGTCTGTCCCTGAGTTTTGAGTTTTTTGGAGTTTGTATTTGTGTTTATTATGTGTTTTCTGTTTGCTTTCCCTTAGGTTTCTTGATCTCAGTTTTTCTTGGCTATTATTGAGGTTTTCATATTTATTCCAGCCATAAATCTTGGTCCCTGATCAATTTTCTAATCTGTATATTTTACGCTGCTGTAACGTTACAGCACATGTAAAACGTAAGAATCTGTATCACACTGAAAGCATGTCCCGACCAGGTTATGTGTTTGCTTCCCATGTCCTTATGACAATTATAATTACTACCAATGGGACTTTTTAAGTGCTAGAGTGCCCCAAAGGAATTAAATTGGTTTACCAGTTGACACTGTTGGTAAAGTACTAATCGTTGTATAATGTAAGGTGCTGAAATTGACTGTGCCATATTCTAAACACCAATGAAACAGCTTAAACAAGCCCAGACTCCCTTCTTTCTGTAATGCTAGCACTCACCTCACCTGACTGATGAAACAAAGTATATGTAATATACATATTACATTTCTTTTAGTTTTTCTTCTGTAAACTGACTTGCACCAAAAATGTAATCATAGTACATTTTTGAAGAAGTCAGACTGAAACAACTGTAGCTGGACCTCTTGGTAAAATGATGCCCTGTCAACACAAAATATATTGAATATTATAAAGACGTAGCCTCTATGAAACAAAATGCAATAGGCTGTAATAGCATCTAGCTTGCTGACAATGCTATCGCAGTGCTCTGTATTCTGCCTCTGTAGCCATAAAGCTGTTTCTTGATTCTGACTATCCATGTTTTATAATCCCTGAAGTCTATTTTTTTTCCAATAAAGTAACTGTTGTTAATTATTTATTAGCTCCAACTCTAACATGATCAGCTCAGCATTGAGAAGAAACTCAACACAAGTGCATAAAACCCCCACTACCAAACTAGTGTTCTGTGCTAGAGCGTAGGCTCATTGTGGATTCAACACAAGTAAAAATGGAGCTTAACGCGGTAGCCAGTTTCCTGCCAATGTAGCCATCTGCCGCTTCCAGCTCTACAAATGCATTCTCTCTTTTTTTTGCGGTGGAGTACTTAATTAAATCAATTGAAGTAAAAGTCATTCAGCATTTATTAGCTCCAATTCCAACATGCTCTGCTGTGGTCAGTCGCCATTGCTTAAAGTAGACGAATAAATTAAGTGTAATAATACCTCTAAAATGCTGTTTGGCAGTGAATACTGCGCCAGGGCAATGCAGACAAGTAAAGTGGGATATGCTGCACTTAAGCGCTTTATTTTGAGGTTTCTTTGACGTTTGGCAGGTCAGATTTATTAAAACAAACAAAAAAAGTTTTACTTCAACTTGTATTGTCACTATACAATTTGGTAACCTTCATTTGCATGTTGGACAGGGAACAGAATCAGATCTGTTGCTTAATTTTGGCTTTCAAATGATGTAATCATTCATTCAGCTCCTCATATCATGAACAGGCTTTTGTTGTCAAAGTCATATTCTTTGTGGAAAGTGCAGATATCCCAGGTCCCTCTTGGTTAGCCCCAGTTCCTGTTTCTGAGCATCTCTTGTCTTTTTAATTCTGTCTTTCTTGTCTCCTTTCACATCCTATCTCTCGCTCCTTTTCTGACTCTGGCCTTCATGCTGCCTTTCTTTTGCTCCTCCTGACTTTATCTTCCTCTGTCTGTCAGTCTTTTATCACTCTCTCCAAGTACATTTCCTCCACTCTTATCTCTGCCTGTGCAATAACTTTAACCTAGCTCACACCTTGGCTTATCACATGACAGCCTTTATACTAAGTTAAAAGCTGAGTCATATGACAGCAGGCTTTTTAGTAGGCTGATCACCCATGTCTGTTTTAATCAGACTCGCTGTCTGGCTTTAGGAGAGAGGCTTCATTAATCCCATCTATGAAGGAAGGGAAAATGGGAATCATCACTTTGTTCCACACTGTCTTTCTTCGCTCACATTAGATGCAGGCACGTAAACCTACACTGGTGCATATATGCACACACACACACACACACACCTCTATACTCAGTATGGTTGAATGGAGTGAAGCTGCTGTTTCATAAGGCAGGTCGTGTCAGGTCAGACCGCCTCTGTACTTTAGTCCACGTCCTCTTTTTTTCCTCTTCAGCTCTTCTCTCTTTACTTTCTGCTGTATAATCAATCACTTCTTCTTCACTTACATTTCCCTATGTCCCCAGGCATCTATTAATATTTCTCATGTTTTTTTCTTTTTTCTCTCTTCTGCCATCTGATCACTGTCTTTTTTTTTCTCCTCCTTTTTATTTTCTGCTTACATCCATTTTATTGTGCCTGTCATGGCTCCTTGATCATCTCAGTTTCATATATTTTTATAAATAGCCTACCTTTATTTTTCTGTAATGTGGCCATTGGGCATTTGTATTAACATCCCTGTTGAGATACTGGAGCTTCCTTAATTGCTCATTTCCATCCTAACCCCTGCTCAGGTTAGGAGGGCACCTGACTTCCTATTTGTCTTTGATATCAAAAGTCAGATTTATTTGGTATTTCCAAAAGTTTGGAATCGCCACTGGGATTTAAAATTTTTGCCAGCCTTAATCCATTTGGTCTTCTCCCTTCCAGCCTTTGCTGACACATTGCTGTATTTCATGGTGCGTCTGCAGTCCTGTACATTACTGGAATGGTGTTACACCAGTGGCAGTGTCTGTCCATGTGGGCTACACCAAACAAGCAAGGAAGGCACCCATTTATTATGCTAAGATGGGTCAGAAACTTTAATTGAGGCTGTTTATGTTAATTTCTTGTCATTCATCTAAACAGGTCATGTGCACTCTTTTTTTTTAGTCTGGCAAACCTCTAGCTCTGTTCCTTATTCACTAATTACAGCTGTTTCAGAATGTGCATTAGCTAAAGGCATTGATCGAACATGCCTGCCCTGCCCCTTCACTTAACTTTAACGCCATGTCATCATGTCTGCTCTTGAGCCTTTTGACTCATCTTCTTTGTGTTTTTTTTTTTCTTTTGTGTGTATTTTTGCCTCCTCTTCTATTTCTGCTGTCTTAGGGGATGTCAGAAAATACAAAAAAAAATAGGCCCTTGGAGGGATCCTGCAGCTTTTTAAATTGTGGTTTCTCTTATCACAGTTTGCCACTGAACTGTCATGTAGCAGGAAGTAGCTTCCATGTAAGCACTACATTTAGCAAAGAAAGGCCTTAAATCCCCTGTGCAATGAGTACCTTCCATCCCCGGAGGACAGAGCACTCAAACACACACAGCAGCAAACACATTCTAGATTCTTACTTTGTATTTTCTGGTTATTTAGCTTTGGAAATTACTAGATGTCAGTGACAATAGCTTATTGCCTTGGGCACAGTCAATTTTTTGTCTGTTTTTGTCTCTAATGCTCTCATTTTCATGTCTCAGCTGTCAGAAGCCAGGGACAAGACACTTGAAGGTGTGGAGCGAAAAGTGGACTACAAAGAGCTAAAGGGCAAAGACCCATCAACTGCAGAACTGGTCAAGAAAATTGAGCAGGTATGCCACACTTTTTAAAATGGTACTCTATTGCAAATGTTTTCAAAGGGAATACAAAAACTGTGTTTCAAGACCACAACCGCTGTGTCTCCACTCTGTGTGTGCACTGTAGCTCGAGGTGAATCTAGCCGAGCGCGAGAGGCAGTTGCTGGAAAAAGAACTCCTGGTGGACCAGGTGACCCGGCTCTCAAAGCCACTCAGCGAGCAAGCTGAGAACTGCCAAGAGGAGAGACTTTCACTGGCAAAGAAGGTACACTCTTGTATATACATAGAGAAGAAGCTCTGCTTATATAGACACAGGTAGGGTAATACAGAGACAAACACACACTCCCACACAATAGAATGTAGTCTCAGACACAGAGAAACATATTATTCACCTGTTATCTGCAGCGTAGTCTTTTATCTCTCTTTATGTCTCTCTCATGAACACACTGACACGTTGTTTGAGGAGCATGTGCAGCCCATGTGAGGAGCGTGCAGAGTGAGCATTTGGGAGTTCACTGAGCATTACAGTTTCTTTGCGCTCACACTTGCTCTTCTTTTCCTCTTCAGCTATAAATATCATCATCAAAAGCTGGTGGAACAAGCTTCATAACCCGTAATAATTTGTGGAAGCAAGTACCAGTAGCTCTGAAAGGACTTTAATTTGAAATGAAAGAAAACTGGAGCTCAAAGGTGCTCACACAGTAGGGAGGCAACTACTCAAGTTGCAGTTTACATTCATGCCTGTCAGAATCATGTGAAAATAGGAAGACTTTAAAGGAATTTATTAGATGGAGCTCAGAGATTAGTGTCACTCATTCAGTATTCATCCAAATGTGAAATAAGTTCATTGGTCCTGAGTGGTTTTGCAGAATGCCATGGTGTCACGTTGTAGTTATCCCAAAAGGCCATCTCGTCATCATTTGTTATTCTATCAGGCAGAGGTAATGAAATTCACTCCAGGTGTACTGGAATGTGACAGGTGTGAGGTTACGGTAACATCGGCTGTTGATCTTTGACTTCCAGAATGTAATCAGTTAACCTTTAGTGTAAAGGAATGTTTGTGGCAAATCTGAAGACATTTTCAGCTCATGACCATCTCAGGGTGGTATGTTCCAGATCTCCTGTGATCTCAGAAGCTAAGCAGGGTTGGACCTGGTTAGTATTTGGATGGGATGCCACTTGGGACTACTAGGTTCTGTCTCCATGTTGGGTTACTACCTTGTTATAGTCAGGGAGCTCGCATGCCTTAGTAATCTGTAGAGCTGTGTCAGGAAAGGGTGAAGGGTTGAGGCCCCTGGTGCTTCAGGTTTGGGGTTGAGCACAGGGTTAGCACCCCTATCTGGTAAACTTTACTATGGAAACATCAACAGTCTTATTGACAGCCGGTTCCCCAGTCATGGATTAAGCATGGTCCTAGACTAAAAGGTAAAGTCAATGAAGACTAAAATAGGAAAAAGTATTTAGTCCAGGATCAGACATAATCCCTGTACGGGAAACTGGGCCTGAAGATTTAAGAAGACGTTCATGAGAAAGAAATACCATGAGGTCTCAGTGACCCTGTTGTTTGACCTCTGATCGCCAGTGCAGATCAGTTCTTCCCTTAGTCCAAGGTAACTTTAGTACCAAAAGGTTCACTTGGACCTCTGAGGATGGCATAAATGGCCTGAAAAAATAATCCCAGAGATATAACAAAGTACACTGGAGCTGCACCAGATGATATCAAATACTGCATACTCACTGATTAGCTTCATACTGGTTATTTATCGAGAAGGATCTAATCTGTGCCTGTTTGTATGTGTTGTCTGCTTCCAGCTGAATGAGCTCCGAACTAACATAATTAACACCAACCACCGTATGATGGCTGTTTCTGCAGAACTTTCCATGAAGCAAGCTGCTGCTTTATATCTACAACAACAGATCAAAGAGAAAGAGCTTCAGGTCAGGGGGGACCCAGTCACTCCACGCACATACCATGTACCCACAGCACAGGGATCCAGAAATCTACACTGAGTTCTCAGATGCACATCTCCTCAGTCTCCCACTGTTTTTCCCATTATTTTTATTTCTAGTTACTGATCGAGATTGAAGAAGAGCAAACAGTACGTCTTGTCCCAACCTTCACCTCAAACTTTTTAAAATTTTGATTATTTATACAGTAAAAGTACTTTAAACCTGTATCTTTTTACTCACCTGCAGGGGGCGACTCCTGCACTTAAGAAAAAGACTTAATGGCTGTATAGTAGTCTATGGGAAAACGGGCATCAGCTTCTTGTTCTGTGACCCCAGTAAACAATTTCCTGTTGATTTCATGTTGCTCAGTGGCTAGTTTCAGGTCATACTGAATTAAACACAAAGGTCATTTAGTAAATTATGGTCGTTATTATATATGATATGCTCACTGAGTAACGAGGATCTCTCTATATATATTTATATATATATATATCTCACAAGCTAACTATAGCATCTTAGTACCTATTGTAACTATATCAACCAAATAAAATGTAATTGTTTATATTTGAGCCACAAATTTAGAGTTTTGTAAACACAGATGAGAATAAAAAGAAAGGCTTGTTACATTTCAACCTGCATTAAGAGTAAGTCATGTGCTTATAGGGGTTCTGAATAGTCAAGCTGGATTATCTGTTTAGAAACCTGTATGTAGGTCTGTAACATTTTTTCTTATGAACTACTGCCATTGGTCATAAGTAACATGTTCACCAGCTTATCTTGTCAGCTGTCTGCTATGCTGAAACAAGATTGTTATGGAAGTTTAGAGTGTGTTGAATAAATGTACAACCAAAACTATGAGCAAGTAAAGATTTAATCATAGACTGTATATAATTGTGAATGAGATAGCCATCTGGACGTTATTCACTGGCTTGTGCATTATTTTGAATTTTAAAAAAAAATCTGCACATGTTAAATTAGTGGCAACTTGTGAAGTCACCAATCATTTATATCTATTTCAGTCTAAATGGTACAGCAATTTACAAAATGAGCAACATGTCGTATATAATAGGAATTGAAATTTGCAACAGACCATAAATTATTCAAGGAAAGTGTTTATTGAGGCCTTGCTAATCAGTGAAGAGAGTGTGCCGAGGAGATGGGAGTACTTTGAGGTGCTCATGAATAAAGAAAATGAGAGAATGAGGAGGATGGATGGAGGAAAGTTAGTGAATCAGGAAGTGCAGCTTAGTATGGAGGAAGTGAGGGCAGCTATGAAAAGGATGAAGATAAACAACCTGTGGAGGTGTGGAGAGGCCTGGCAGAGAGGGCAGTGGACTTTGTGATCAGATTGTTTAACACAATCCTGGAGAGTGAGGATGTCTGAGGAGGTGTACTGTGCCGATTTTCAAGAACACAGGTGATGTGCAGAAGCATAGTAACTAAAGAGTGTAGTAACTAATGAGCTGCCAAGCAAGAGGAAAAGACTGCAGAGGGGTTTTGTGGTTGTAGTGAAGGAGGACATGCAGAGGGTTGGTGTGACAGAGAAGGATGCTAGAGATAGGGTGAGAAGGCGAGAGATGACCCGCTGTGGTGACCACTAGCGGCTGGAAGAAGAAGCAGTTTACTGAGATCATAGATCATGTTCAAAATAGAATCATTTTCTTATAAACATCCATACAACTGTATTTTTATTGTTTTGGCAACTACAAGAGTCGCCCCCTGTTGCCAATTAGGACGAATGCAGGTTTAAGGCACTTCCTCACGCTTTTCATACATGAATTAGTGACTCAGCAATCACTCATCAACCACTCTATCCACTAATAATTATTGAGTTTAAGTATGAAAATAACCAGGCACTGTGGCTTTATTCAAGCAAGAAATGCTGAAATTCAGAAACGGGTCTCGGCACTTTGTTTCTCACTGAAAAGCTTTAACAGGTTAAAAAAAAAAAAAGGCTGGATTTCCCTCGTGCCTTCTATATATTTCAGGAGATTTGTGTTAATAACCTGAAGAATCCCAGCAGTTGTCTGTCTGCAGTGCACCGCAGACACAGCTAGAAGCAGAAAATGCCAAGGCTTAATTTTGCCTGGATTCTGACACTAATACAACCATCTGTTTTTGGGTGCAGCTAAAATTGAATCAGGCCAGGAGAGTGCAGAGTGGACGAAGTGAAAGGAATACAAAGTGAATGTTTCTTCCATTGGTCTTGTGTTTCCAGATGGACAAGTGCCAGCGGCGGCTGGAACAGGGCCTGTCACCATACCCTGATATAGAGGAGGAGTGGAGGAGGATGCTCCAGGACAAGAAGAGAAGACAGAGGGACAAAGAGGAGAAAGAGAGGGTAAAGAAACACACAAGACTCACAAAGCGCACTGGTCAGAAATTGATTAAAGCACTGGGGGACAAGAAAAGAAGATAGAGTGGTGAAGAGAAGAGTGCAGAAGAGACACATTGCAGGGGCAGGAGTCAATTAAGACTCTACAGAGCAAAAAAGGCTGAAAACATGAGCGAGAACTATCCACACGCAGACACGAACTAGAGTTGTGAGTTCGTTAGCGGTGTATTTTAAACATCTTAAAATGTCTGCAGAGACTTCTTCCTGTTTATTTTTTTGGCGGCTGCCGATATGTTTTTCGCAGTCAGAGCCATTATATCTTGCTTTGTGTGCCCTCCTCAGATCACATGCCAGCGGATGAACTGTATGCATGAGAAAATCGGCATCTCTTTGAAGTGTCCGTGAGATTTAGGCACAGTTAATTTGCATGCTGTGGTGTGGTGAAAGTCAAAGGGAGGACTGGAGTGTCGTGAGGACGTGTGTTCATTTGAACTTGATTTTTTTTTTCTCAGCAGGAGCTCAGCATGGTTACAAATTGATCCATCACCCCCAATGGGATCAAACCAATTTTGTCAGCTGCTGCCATTCACAGATTTAAAAAAACAACAACAACAATTTTACTGACTTCATCCTGATGGTAGTTTTTGACACAGTTTGCAAAAAGCTTTAAGGTCATGTGTCATTAACTTAAGCAGGTGGCAGTTAGCTTTAGCCTAGCATGAATATTAAAAGCAGAGGGAACCAGTCTGGCTCTGTCTCTGCAAAATATGAGACTCACTAAAAACACATTAAATCATGTTGTTTAACCTGCACAGCGACTCACATTAAAAATGACTTTTTTTTTCCTTTCCTTTTTTCTGTTTATCTAGTAAGGTCACAGTAACAAGAAATCAGTGAGTAGCTGTCTGGCGATGAACAGTCACAGCATGCGCTCTAAATCCTCCCCCCATCAAAAAGAAAAAAAAAACGCGTCGAGTGTCCTTCAGCAAAGCAGCAGATCCCAAAAAGCTCCTGATATTCAAACTGTAAGCAGCTTTAAAGGAAAGGGCTCCAAAAATATGCACAAGCATTTCCACAATTTGTTGTCTCTCTCTATTCTATATTTACCCATAGAAGTTCAGTACTGTGCAAAAGTCTTGAGTCACTTCTTTATATTTTGCTAGGAAAATGGGAAATGGGTGCAACAATTTATTGAAACATGTGCAAACAAAAATGAAAACACAGTATATAAATATTAAAAAAGAGTTTGTGCAAGTCTAAGGGGCTCGACACACGGGGAGCGACGTCG
>JASGAU010403202.1:0-26716 GCA_030220045.1 Australoheros facetus | reverse complement strand
GTGTGTGTGTGTGTGTGTGTGTGTGTGTGTGTGTGTGTGTGTGTGTGTGTGTGTGTGTGTGTGTGTGTGTGTGTGTGTGTGTGTGCGCGTGTGTGTGTGTACATCTGTCTGCACCCTCGTGCACGTGTCCTTGTGTTGGACAATAATTGTTCTTGATAGGCTCGGAAAAGTGACATCATTACCAGATTGTCTGGATTTCCCGCAGAGGTCAAACAAGTGGGCAAGACTGAAACACTGCTCCACGATGTGGTGAATGAAAGAGAGATATAAGGTAAAAACAGGCTCTGCACCGCTACCACCATAACTTCATCAGTGGTGAATGTAACCGGGTCACACACTGTAGATGATGGAATATTTCTGTTGAGCTGAGACAGGGTTTGGAGGGTGCTTGGCCTCCTCAAGTAATATTGCTCACCTGTCTGCTCTGAAATAAAAATGCTATCTAAAATATATTAAAGACAAGGAACAGAGAGAGAAAGAGACCCTAATTAGATGCTGTGTGACCGTAGCTTCTGTTTCTGATCTTCTGCTCTAATCATAGATGGTGTATAAAAGCAGGATGTAGCCACTATGATCTCACCAACTGGTTTCTCTACTCCATATGTTTAGCCTTGAAAATCTTCTTTGAAGCAGATTTAGACACGAGGATGGCGTTCTGAGTTATCAGCTTCCCGCTAATTAGTCCCAAGTAGCAGATAACTCACCAAAACCAAAGCACAGACGTTTGCACTGGTCAATGCAACACATCCATTTTTATTATTGGTCAGATAATTCTACTAAAATGCTCCAAAAGGAACAGGTAAGAAGTCAAAGTTCAAGGGACATTAAAGGACTTTTCCTGCTCACTCAAAGCAGCCACACCCCTGATAACTTAAATCCTTTACAAAATCCATGAATTATTCAAATTCTCCCACATGTACTTGTTATAAAGAGCCAGATGTTTTAAGATGTTCATTTCAATGGCTGAAGCTGGACAGCTTGGAGTTTATGAGTACTGCCTGCCTCTGGTGGCCAGTGGAAGTGCAGTTTACGGCTTCAAAGGTCTCAGTTTAATTATTATGTGTCATATGAAAAATACCCAGAAAAAAGAGACAGTTGCAGGAAAAAGTTAGGGTATTACCAGAAATTACCAGGATTCCTGCACTGATTACTCAACTAGAGAAACACCATGACTACACTAATAACAAGTACAAGTTGTACTTTTCATGTCACAGTGCAGGCTCACTGTGACAGCTGGAAAACGTAACTAATCCACTGTGCTAATGACTTATCTCGAGGCTAACTGGAATCAGGTGTTCCAATCGCAGAGGTGCACGATTGAAAGCATGCACAGTCTACTTACTGAAAAAGTCTGACCTTCTCAAGAAAGAAAACCATTTTTAAAGCATTTTGGAGATGGATGAAGCTGCAAAGGGTTAGAAAAGCACCTCTAATGACCTGCGAGGTGATCGATCCACACTGAGACAAACAGATTGTTGCTACTCTCCCTACGAGTGGCTGTCCCACAAATTCAACACAACATTCAGTACTAGAAAAAAAAAATCATAGGAACAGAAATGAAAAGTTAACAGCAAAACACCTGCAGAAATCACTGTAACCTGCTAAAAAAAAAAATCACTCTTCAGGTGTGGATTATAAGAAAAACACTGAGTATGAATGGTGTTAATGAAAGGATACCACAAATGAAACCACCAGTCTGCAGAAAGGAAAGAAAAAAAACACACATATTGCAACAGCTCTCAAGTTTGCAAAAGACCACCTGGAAGCTTATCTGCACTTCTGAGATGATGCTCTGTGAGTACGAAACCCACACAAAAAAACACACCAAAACCTCCTGAAGAAGCACTTTCAGAACAAGAACGAGTCTTCTTTAAAGGTTCTCCAGTTCTTCAACAACCGAGGAACCTCTTTATTTAGAGGATGGCTCTTCCTGTAGTTTATGCAGGTCTTTAAAATCTGAAAGGCTCTTTATTTGGATGCAAAAAAAGAAAAGGGTGGGGGGGGGGGCTAAGACAAATATTATTTTAATAATTGCTAAATCTGCACAAAATGTTCTGAACTAATTGATTAGCTTATTAAAAAATTTTGTCAAAAGGCCTATCAATAAGCTGACAACTAGAAATATGTTCTTAAGACCTTTTATCAAAATAGTTGATTAGTTGGATCATTTAATGACTTAATCCTTGCAGCTAAATATGAAATATTAAACTAAATCTCTCAGATGTTTGTAGTAGCTCCATGTAAAACAAATATCAAGTATGGATTCATGTGTTCTTTGACCTTTAGATTAAAGTGTGTTGTCTAATAATCATATTTTAGTTTGAATAACAATTATACTATTATAATATGAACTCTCGAAGCATCCAGCTGTTGTGGGTGAAGTTAAATCCCTTTTGTGACTGTACTGACCCAAAACTATGATTTTAGCATTCATTTCAATTTCGTGGAACAGTAAATAGTAGAAATAAAACTTTAACCACATGAGACACTGAGCTTTGTCATCACCTGCCCAATACTGCCATCTAAAGGTGAAAAACAGAATATACATGAACTCATACCCTGTGGAAGTCAGTGCGGTGATTCTTGGATAAATAATTCACTGACCCCACCTTGTGGTCAGTCACGTCACTCTACAGTTATTTGACTGGATACAAAACCCAGATTACTACTGAGATCCATTTGCAACATCATTGTAAAGAGATGTGCTCTGGGTCAAATCCATTAATTTATTAATAACTAAGTATTTTTGGCTTTCAAGTGTTTGAAGGCCTCACATAAAGAGCAGAGAGATCACAGCTGGTTCTGGTGTACAGGGCACCACATGGACACCTGTACGGTCATTTAAGCCAATTGGTAGTTAGTTTATTGACTTCAACATCACAATGCAAAATAAATACAATGGTAAATAGAAAATAATGGGTGCAAATAATGTTACAACTTTAATAAGCTTCTTTTGTGGCACACATTCAGATTTAAGAAGGAAATCTCTGAGGGCAGCAGTGCAGTTGTTTGCACTGTCACCTCACAACATTAAGGTTTGAACACCCTCGTCACTTGGGACCTTTCTGTGTGGTGTTTGCATGTTTACCTGCATCTGTGGGGGTTTCCTCTGGCTGCTCCAGCTTTCTCCTACAGTCCAAAGACATGCTTAGCAGGTTAATTGCTGGTTAGATACTGGGTGTGGGTAGGTGTGTGAATGGGTGTCTTTCTTTGTGTCTTGCCCTGTGATGGACTGGTGACGCATCCAAGGTGTACCCTGCTCTCACCCTGTGACGCTAATCATCAAAAGTTGGATAAAACAGATGAAAATGGACGGATGGGCCTTTCTAAAAACCAAATATCTAGAACTACTAATAAAATCTATCTGTCTGTATGTCTGTAAAACAGTTTATTTTAGAAAAGATTTATTGTGGGTGTTTGATACGGCATCAACATTCATCTGCAGTTTTGCAGGGAAACTGTGCGCTACCATAAGTAACCTCATGGTGGCGCCTCTGACTATAAGTTGACTTGCATTAACTTAATAAGAATTCAGGTCATCAGCCCCTGTTTCATTTGAGAGGTTATTACTGGAAACAGCCAGCAAACAATAACCAGACCAACATCATAGAGATGCTGAACATGTTCCACAGTCATTAACGTGAATATGACAGACCGCTCACGCAGTTACCACCATCCATCTTCCAAAAATATTTACTCAAACCAAACATGGCACCAGCAGTTTATCTCTCACACACTGTGTTGCCTGGGGACGTCACCAATAAACCTTATCGTCTCCTCTCAGTTGATCACCTCTGCCATCTGCTCTTACTCGCATTTTGCATTACCAGCCACTTGCTCAAGTAGCCACGTGGTGTTAAAGTGGATTTAAGTAATCACAGTGTTGTATTCCCATTTTTTTTTTCCATTTTTTTGGCGCATTATCTCGTGTTGACCCAGAAGCTCCACTGATAAAGAAAAAAAAACACACAATGACTGCACGTCCATGTCTTCCTTTATAATAAAAGTGAAATATAGGACTATGCAAAAGTCTTGGGCCACCATTTCTTTATATTTTGCTTCCAAGGAGCCAGACTTTGTTGTCATTTTTGAAAGTGCTCTTCAGCGGCAGTTCTGCAGGCTTTCTGAAGGTCTTTCAAAAAGTTTCTTTGGAGAATGGCTGCCTTTTCTCTCATTTCCAGACCAGTCCTTGAACCGCACCATTTTCAGATGAATTTTGTTTGTTTGTTTGTTTGTTACGCCAGTAAACACTGACTGGTTCTGGTTTCTTCCTGTTAAAAGGGAGTTTTTCCTTCCCACTGTCACCAAGTGCTGCTCATAGGGGGTCGTTTTGACTGTTGGGTCTTTTCTGTAATTATTGTAGGGTCTTTACCCACAATACAAAGCACCTTTAGGCGACTGTTGTGATGTGGCGCTATATAAATAAAACTGAATTGAATTGGCCTATGAATCATGTAAAAGGCGCCTATCTCAATGAATGAATCAGTGTTCATTCACAGACAACTTAGCAAATAACCAGTTTAAATTGTATCTTTAGGCACTTTGTTACTAGCAGCTTATCACAAAAATATCCCATTTCTTTAGCTGAATCTACAAAAACCACCAAACAGTTTCACTAACATAAAACAGTATTTTTTGCACCATTAAGGATGATCTCAGTATGGCATGCAGTGTGCCCTCAAAAAAAAAAAAAAAAAAAGAATTGCGGACACTGGACAAGTGGAAGACAAACAAATATGTGGTGGACCTTAAATAACATCTACACCACATGAACAGTATGTGAAAGTCCCGTCCTTCAGGAAAAGAGGGAAAATCCAGCAAAGACCTGACACAGGATCTGAGAGGTGCAGTCAAAAATCATTCTTAAGGAAGGGAAAGAGGGAGAAAAAGCTGCGGTGTGCCAAATTATGCAAGAACTGGACTCAAAATCAGCGGCAACAGAGTGATGAATCCAAATGTGAAGTTTTTGTTTCAAATGGTCCTACATATAAACAGATGAGATCAGGAGAGGCGTGTTTTTGCCAACAGTCATCTGCAAAACACGATGGAGGCTCTGTCGTAGTTCGGGGCTGCATTTCAGCCAGTGATGTTGGAGATCTTGTTGATGGACACAAATAAAGTCATCAGCTTTTGATTCACTATGCAATGCCATCTTCAGCATGGCAATGATCTCAAACTCACTGACAATGTACTAAAAGCATCCCTGGATAGAAAAACACCCAACAGAACACTAGCAGTTGTAGACTGGCCTCCCAGAGCCCCTCAACATTATTGAAGCAGTGTGGTAACAGCCTGACAACATCCAAGAAGAGCTTTGAATGTCCCTTAAGAAGCTGAGAGAACTTTTCCTGAAGACGACTTAAAGAAATTAGAAGAGAGCTGCCGCAGACGGTTCAGGCTGTGCTGAAGAATAAAGGCAGTCATACCATACAAAAGCTTATGACGGGTAAAAAATACTACTGAAATCAAACTTTGTCATTTCCGTCCTTTTTTTTTGTTTGAATTTTTAAATAAAGCATGTTACTTAGTGAGCTGGGGGGGTTATCTTCATACCTGCTGCTCGCTACCTTGGCCACAGATGACAAACGTCTTATTCAGCCTGCAGCAAAAGAGAGAAAAAAAAAGGGTATTTTAACCGCAATAAATGTTTTGTTTTTTGTTTTGTTTCTGATATTATTTACTGTCTTCTCTTGTTGGTCTCCATTAACTCTTGAAGCAAATGTCAGGCTACTCAGTTCTCTACATTGTTCAGCAACTGAATGTGTACCTTAAAACATGATCCAAGTATCTTCCAGCCACTGATTCAGATTCTGTGCTGTTTTGAAGTAGCCGAGTTTCTTTTAGCATCGTCCCCCAACATCGTCTCCCCCGTCCAGCTGAAGCCATAACACAGGTAACCGGCTCAACTGTTTTCATGCACAGCTTTTTTTTTTTTTTTAATTCTTAGCTATGATTCAGTCTACACTTCTTCAAAGGATCGGGTTAAAGTAGAGTTATAGTTGGGATTACATCAGTATTTGCCTCTGTACTGGTACCTCCTGAGCCACCAATAATATCTCAAGCTGTTATATCTGTTAATATCTGAGGAAAATTTGAGGTATTTCTTTCACAGGTTTTACATTACATTACAGTAAAAACAATTCCAGTTATCTTTAAAAATGACTCTAAGCTATAACGTGTAGTTAAACCTGTAGTGTTTAATATAATGTTCACTGAGTCATATCAATCAGTTTTTCTATCACGCAATCAGTTCCCATGTGAAACTGGACTCCAAAGCCAGATCAATTGCTATGACTGTCAAAACAGGTCCTCCAAAGATCTTAAATAACAAGTGCCCGAATGACCCATTTAGAATGACTTGTGATTATGCAACCGTACGTGTCACCGAATAGCACAGGGAAAATGTTTTCACTGAACCAGAGTCTCCCGTATCAAATGCACTATGTGTCATAACACAGGATTATTAGTTTCAGGGATGTATCAAGTTTTTCTTTTTTTTTTTTCCACATACCGCACAATACAAAGGTCAGCTTTAAGACACAGTGTGAGGCACAATCCCCAACTCACAGTAGCACAGTAAGACAATGGGATTCATCCTACGGGGGCTGGGATATCTAGGATTGACTGTCATGACAATTCAGTAATTGAGTTACTTCAGTCTGGATCAAAACAGTAGCATCTGTGGAGTCGGACCATCAATGCAGGTAAAAGTGTTTTATCCAAAGACTTAAAATATTACTCCATCATAAACCAGTTAAAGTGTGGGCTGAAAATGATGGGTTGTCTATTCTTTACCTCTCTTATCATCCACACGAAACTAAAGGGGAGGACACATAATACACCTGCACTTACGTTATACATAAATGACAGGAATGTGTGGGAAAGGCTGTGAACAATACAAACAACTGCCAAGAAGGAAATATGACTTTAGGTGTTGTTAAAGGCATTTTCAGTGGAGAAGAACCTTCTGCATGTCCTGCTCATAATGGCACAATAAGATATCACTTAAGATTGGGTTTCATCCTCTGGGCAGTGGGAATGTCTATGGCTGATAAACGTCATGACAGTTAACTTTATAGATGAGTTATTTGGCAGTGGAGCGGCTCTGATGTCTACGGTGCCACGTGATTAGAATGGGTGAAATGTTCCTGCTCAGAAACTAAAAATCATGATCTCTACATATCGCCTGCATCTCCCATGAGAAACTCACACGAAGGACATATGATACACCTGCACTTGTGTTCTGTGTATACGACAGGAATGTGTGGGAAACATTCTGACAAACCAGGAAGCAGTGAAGGCGAACAAGACAACCAGCAAATGTTTGGATTAGGAATTAAACTGGTTTCAAAATTTAATCTATAAAATCTGACTTGTAGGATTGGCAGACAAAACAGCTCCTGCAGTATGCTTAAGATAAAGATTTGGTTTGCGAATGAATTCCGTTTTATTCTTTTCTGTAACTACGTGTGAGATCCCACAGCATTCCCTCCCCAGTGTTGCCAGTAAGGTGATTATGGAGTATCATTTCCTCTCGCTGTGGAAACCCATTTTCTGGGTCAGTGGACCCCACCAAAAGACTGATTGAGTCTTAATAGGAGCTCCCTCAAGCATACATTTGCTCTCCTTGTATTTGAGACAATGGACCCAACGCACCAGTTGAGCAACAACACCCTTACCGAGAAATGCTGTAACATCAGAAGAACAGTCAATAACGCAGCGATCTCATGCAGCATCTGCTGGGTTTAATGGTCTGAACTTAAAGGTGAATTACTGGAAATTCTTCAATTAAAAAAAAAAAAAACTGAATAAACGAATAATATATTAGTTCATTTTGCTGAAAGAACTTCAAAGAAAGAGCTTCTGCCAGGAGTCAGTGTGATATTACCATGCTGATGTTGCTCTTACAACAATATAACCAAAGTTGCTCCATGACCATCACAGCTTCTGGCCAGCCACTTAAACCCACTTAATGAACATCATTACGTTTTAAAGTAAAGACATTTTTAAGGTCACATTTAGACTGAGAGTTTAGGATGAGCTGAAGGCACGTGTGAGACTGAGTTTAGATTAAGGCACTGTTGCTCAAACTTTGGGCTGGGCCCCACTGATGGCTAACATGAATACATTCTATTTTTCCAAGGTAAGCAAATAAATGTTTATTTCCTTAAAAATAAGCCTGGATTCTTTATTGGTAATGATTGCTTTAAAAAAAATTGTGGGCAGTGGAGTGTGACCTTTTCATGGCTTCTAAAGCAGGGCATGACAGAAAAACAACCACTGCATATGGTTATGCTGTTACCTACTGTACACTGCAAACTATGCAAGCTAGCGTGTAGTAATGTGTAAGATGGCTTTTTGAAAATATTGAAAGGCTTTAGGAAGTCATGTGAGAGTCATGCAGGAAGCAGATTCTGATGGCTAAATGGGAGATCCATGGGACTTCTGCCCAGGACACTGGGGTTCCTGTCACACAAAACCAAACAGTAATACTGACTTATTATTTACATTTATTTGTATTATTTGTAGTAATAGTCCTTACTGTAGCTAGAGTTTGGTTAGGTTTCAGCCTCAGTCGCTAGGCAGAAACATTCCCAGACTGATTGCTAAAGCCTGAGACACACAAGCCGAGAGGCCAGCCAGCAATCCTCTGGTAACAACTAGTTTCTAGAGAAAAATGTGTACTTCAGAGTTGGTGGTTATGGGAAGATGCTTGCTGCCACTAGGTGAATGTGGTCAAAAAGTGCTACACTAAAAACATTTGCTTTGTTTGCTAGCAAATTGCCATAGCAGTCACCAATAGACACCACCTTATCTGCAAACATTTACCAACTGCTGGCTGAGCAGTAGTGAAACTGTGATGAATGCAATGCAAACAGGAAAAGGAGACCATTTGCCTTCAAACCAAAAGTTGAACCTTTTTGAAACGTGTTGGTGTCAGCAGTAAGACACAAGTTTTCCTTTGAAGGAGAATAGTTACCATTTCACATCGCACTTCTTCAAGTTCCACTTGGGGGTTACTTAGCTAGTGTTTGCAGAGAAGTCACCATCTTCCATACAAACTAGTAGCGACCACAGCAATCTGCTAGCACCCAAGGCAATCACAAGGAGCTTTTTGGTGCATTACCCTCTTTGCAATGAATTTTGCCCAGCAACCTTCAGCAATCATTCACCAGCTGGCCAACGAGTACACATTTTAACCTAGTGACCTGAAGTTGCCACGGGGTCACCAACCAGCCTCCAAGTCTATGTAACTGAGACCTTGGACAGCTAAACTACTTGGCTGGGTTTGAGAAATGATCGTGAGTTGGTCATCAGCTAAGTGCAGGGTTGGCAGGTCAGTTTCCCCCTTTACTCTAAAGTGTCCAAGACACTAAACCCAGTGTTGCTCCTGATGGCAGACCAGTGTGTGATTAGATGAATCAGAAACACATTGTAAAGTGCTGATCACTTAGAGTAATAGTTTGGACTGAAATAGCATTAAGCATGTTTTAGAAAGCCTCTCAGAAACCCCTGTAGACAAACATCTCTCATGTGCCCCCCCCAGTCACAAAGTGATGACATCAAGTGACCAGCATGGCTTTCTTTTGTTCATTGAGAGCTTTACAGACCATCATCTTCATGTTGCAGCAATGTCCTGACACGAGACATAGTGTCAAAAAAATGTGGTTCAACCGTTCAGTGGGTTACTCAAAGTAACAATACAGAAAGTTTGCAGTGTACTGTTTAAGCCACTTTTCAACCAGTCAGCATTCTACCTACATATAATGTCTTCACCACGACGCAAACACAGCACAGGAACACGTCTGCATTGCATACCCAAAATCCTTCACTCTGAGTAGCCAAATACCAATGCAGACAAACCATTCATGGTACCATGAATTTTGATTTGAACTAACATGACTGGTCATGATATTGTAGAAACAAAGCCAACATGGCGAAACAAAGACCCCTGTCACACTAATGCAAAGAATCCGGCAGAGGGCTGTGGACAAGCGACCTCAAGCAATCTACTGAAATTCATGGCAGATGGGAAATGTAAACAATCAATAGCACACACGTTGTGGGCACAGCGTGACCTGATGGCTTGTGATGCATGCAGAGCACGTGCAGATCTCAGAAAATTCTGCTGGTGGTGGGCACGTGCATGCAGATGGCGATCCTTTGCAGAGAGTTGATATGCTGAACACGTGCGTTGTGGATGGCAACCGATCACTGCATTAGTTGGATGTACTGACGGCGGATGTGGCAAAGTGAACACAGCAACCACTGCTTGTCCACACCAAAAATCATCACAGTTGCAGAAGTGCCATAAAAAGGGCTGCACCCAAGGTATTTTCACCATTTTGCTGAAACCTGCATTATCCACCACCTTCAGCCTGACTGTGGTGGACTGTGGCCTGATAGCAGACTGAGCATGTGCATTATGGACTGATCGGAAACTCAACAATGTCCTCCTGTCCACAGCCAACAATGAAGCAGCACCTAATTTTTGAAAACTCCTACTGTGGACACGGCACACTTGTGCGGAGCTTCGTAGACAACTGTTGCGTCAGTGTGACGCAGGTTAAAGTCCGTAGAGGAAAAGTCAGTATTGGAATATATGTATAAAATATTACATTGATTAATCTGAGATTTTATGTTTTGCTGGAAATGAAACACTAAAATGACCTGCTGGTGCTACTTAAGAAAAGGTCAAAGGATCAACCAAACTAGCAGCATTATCAACTACACAGGGTAGTGGATGGACAGACAGGTTAAACATTTAACTGTTTAAGCAATGCACTATCTCACTCGTTCACTTTTAATAAACAAAAATTATTCAGATTCACCGAGGTCTGGCGTGTGTTAGTGTAGGAATAAAGGTGTTTTTAGAGTTCTTTATTTTCTTCTCTACGTACTCATCCTTTGGCCTCAGAATCACTCACATATGGCATCAGCAGTGGAGGAGGGAGAAAGAGGAGGAAGAAGGGAGGGATCCGTTGCTCCCTGTGTAACGAGATTCCCAGCTAATCAGTGACTTTCCTACCTTATCTTTGCTATCAGGACACTCGGGAGGCCAAGTAACCCAGGATGAGCTGATGTCATGCCGAGATGGGTAAAGAGGGGGAGGGAGGACTGTGTGTGTGTGCATTTGTGTGTGCCAAGGCCATGTTCTCACAGAGTTTGTGTCTGTGTGTTATAATGCACTCAGAGATCAGGAGACGTGGTTAAGTCATATGACTAACTGTGCCCATGGACCATATGATGTAACACAGGCAGGCCTGGCGAAATGTGCGTGTGCGTGTGTGCGTGTGTGTGTGTGTGTGTGTGTGTGTGTGTGTGTGTGTGTGTGTGTGTACAACACTGTAAGGGTTTTGTTTCATTTTGTGTGCTGCAGTGTGCTCTCAGAGGTGTACTGTAAATGTACCAACAGACTGCGCCTATTAGAGTATGTCAGTAACCATACATGTCCTGTACACGTCCTCAGTTTACTTTCAAAAGTAACTTCTTAAATCACTGGATTATCACCTTTAAAAAAAAAACTGTTACATTGTAGTGTTACCTAAGTGGGGAAAGTAAAAGTAATTCTAGTATATGTTTGTTTAGCTTTAAAAAAAAAAAAAATCAAAGAACTCTGAGACATCTGCTTTAAGCAACACCCATCTTTGCCATCTTGCTAGCTGACGTGACCAGTAACACACCCATTTCTTTTTTCTTTTTTTGGCAAAACAAATGCAAACAAGGAAATGTGATGTCACTAAAATTAATGCAGAGTCATGTGTTGTTTAGCTAAAACAATGTCAGACCCTCCCCATTCAGACCAGTAGCGATGTGTTTAGCTGTATGTTCTTCTTAAATTGGTGGCTGTCTGAAAACAACACGGGCTTTATAGACAATTGGGAAACTTTCTGGGGAAAACCTGGTCTAATTAGGAAAGATGGCATCCATTCCACTTTAGATGGATCAGTTGTCCATTCTAGAAATCTGACTGAATTTTATTAAACATCTTAAATCTTTACAATCCAGAGTCGGGACCAGGAAGCCAAGTTGGACTTTTACATGCCTCTCTGCAGTTTCTCACTGCGCTGCATTACTTTGAATCATAGCTATCTGATAGATTTCAATTCATGCAAATGGGGACTCTTCTTTACACACAACAGTTAGTCATGGAGTTCCACAGGGTTCTGTGGTAGGACCAATAATTTTTACATCATACATGCTTCACTTAGGTAATATTGTTAGAAAACACTGCATACATTTACATTGCTATTCAGATGATACCAGCTTTATTCATCCAGAAAGCCGTGTGATGTAAATCAACTAGTTAAGCTACAGGAATGTCTTAAAAACATAAAGGTCTTGATGACCTCTAATTTCCTGCTTCTGGATTCAGATAAAACTGAAGTTATTGTACTCTGAAAATCTTAGAAACATGGTGTCTAACCAGATACTCTGGATGGCATCACCCTGGCCTCCATTAACACTGTGAGAAATCCTGGAGTAATTTCTGACCAGGACATGTCCTTCGGTGCACATGTTAAACAAATATGTAAGACTGCTTTTTTTGCATTTGCATAATATCTCTAAAATTAGAAGCATTCTCTCTCAGAGTGATTCTGAAAACTTCATTCATGTATTTAATACTTCTAGGCTGGACTATTGTAAATCATCATTATCATCACTCTAAATGCTCTCTGAAAAGCCTTCAGGTGATCTAGAATACTACAGTGAGAATACTAATGCTGCGTTTCCACTAACTACTCAGTGCGACTCAACTCGACACGATTTGGTTTTGTTTCTATTACAACTGCATAGCACCTCAATGTGGGTGGAGTTGATATTATATTAAATCATAGTTCACAAATCAGTGATTTACATAAAGTCCATGGTAGGACCATAAAATCAATCCTCAGATTTTTGTTTTCAGTTTCTTTTCAGTTTTGCAACAGTACACCTGATAAAATACTTGTTTTAAAGGTAGATTAAAAAAGATCTTTTTGGAGACAAATGCCTATTTGCCTTCTTGCTAATGGTGAAATAAGAAGTGTTTAACTTCCCTCAACACGAGTAAAGTTTTAGTAGTTAACATTTATGTTCCCAAATAGAAATGTTTTTTAAAGGACTGTATTTTTACAGGTATGTACTCTTACCATTCTTTAGCCTGATTAAAAGTACATGCACCATCCCCAAAATGCCATTTTCTCATTTTTATAGATCCTACATGGCATATACAGACTCAGTTGATTTTGAAGTCTTCACTTTTTCCTGCGCTTCAGTAAAAGCAGAATAGCTGTCGTTCAATATTTATTAGCTCCGTGTGTCGGCTCAGTTTCACTTGTGATGGCAGAGCGATGCAGACACACAAGCTGATTTAATGCACTACAATATATCTGGTTTAATGTATTCATGTTTACAATTTCAAGAGTGAGCTGATGAGTACAACTTCTAAAATACTCAGAAACTCTTTTTAGGTGAAACGATTTTTAAAAAGGAATCTTGAAATCATGTTCCTTATTTGTTTCTGTGTTTCGTTTGGATCACATTTCTTCTGCATCCCTGTAGGTTCTCTTTGCTAGATCAGACATAGAGCATGTGATACTATATGTACTTTCATTTGCATTTAATTACCTCAGGCATTAGGTATTTTAAGGTCCACAGTTTGGACGATATGCTCATAAAGACCATTAAACAAAGAAAAAGAGAAACTGAAACCGTATCCTGCCTCAGATGTGTTCATCATGTCTTTGGAATGAAATGAAAAAGGAGCTACTTTCAGGCAGACAGGCAGGTAAGTATGAAAGCAGGTAGACAGGCAGGTCGATAGAGAGACAAACAGCCAGACGAGCAACATCTCCCTGATTGCCACAAGAGGTGTCCCTTACATTGCCCCCTCTGCAGCCAATGGAAAGATGATCTCACTCCTTCAAACACCACTGACTTCATACCCTGATGTTAGACTGAGGAAGGCCTGACATCAGTGCAGCTTTACCTGAGCAGAACAAATAAATAATGACACGAGAAGGGAGTGGTCAGTTCAATGCAGGCCGAGTTTTCTCAGGAGAGTATTGTTTTTTGTGTGTCCGTGGCACTATACCCCGAAACACGGGGCCGAGGAAGAATGAAAATAACGTGGCACGTTACATGAAACTGCTCGAAACCTGGTTCAGATTTTCTAACATCCAAAGTAAGCAAGTTTCTTAAATTTGTTACATGTTGGGTCCTATTTTCAGCCTCGGTCGCTCATGTAAACAGAGTGAGTTGGGAATNAAAAAAAAAAAAAAAGAGTCCAGCGAGGCAAATGATGAGAGAGGCTGTAAAGAAGCCAACAGTTTAAATATAATAAACCACTTTATTTAGAGGTGGAACTGAAAGTATACACACAGATAAGCTATCTTCAAACAAGAACTCTGAGCAAATCAGGTCATTGCTGTTAGAACCAGAGGTATCATAGTTTGAATTTATTCTTATTTATATCTCTAGATTTCTGTTTTGAATTCAGTTAGGTTCCAGAATATTTTTGCTTATTTCCCTTCAGTTTTAAAATCTCAAACATATCCTCTGGTTGTGTTGACAAATGTAACCAAGTGTAACCACAAAGACTAAATCTAGAGACATTAACTTTGCTCCAAATCGGTGGATCGGTTTGTAAACCTGTGGCTTTGTCCTCTGGTTTGGTTTAATTTTATGAGAGCAGTAGCATTTTTTTTTTTTTTTAAAGCTTTTATTTTATTTTGGTTAACTAAAGTAATCTCGTGGGTCTATTAGTGATAGTTGAATAGGTTCATGTAAAATGTGTGCAGGTGTTGTCCCTGTTTGATGGGGCACAACCCCAACAGCTGATGGCCTGAGATTGTACTTCGATCCAAACCATCTTTTCTAATCCTAACCAAGCACCAAACATCAGTGTCCTGGCTGAAAATCAGGTGTGTACCTTTAAAACGCTGCATTCTTCCCTCTTTTAAAGCATAAACATCCTTAAATGTCATTGCAGAAACACTCCCAGATCATTTCAGAGAGTAGGAACAAAAAAAAAAAACAGATAAAAACTGGAGGAGTTTTAAACTGACCAACAATTTCTCTATTTACTTTTGCTTTAGTTTCCAAATAGCTTTAAATAATTATGTCATCATAATAATAATAATTATTACTTACCTGTCAATGAGTCTAATCTGTTGTCCTTGGATCTCAGCAGTCCACATGAGATCACGTTTATAATGGCAAAGTTACATATGTAATGTGGGCATAATGTCACATGGAGCCGTATTTTTAGAGAAACTGTTTATAAGTAGCACACTTATTTCTAGGGACAAACTGTTTTACTTCTCTTGGAATTTGTTGTATCAGGAAACCCAATAAGTAAACAGTATATGTTTATTGGTTACACTGGCTAAGCACATTCTCAGTATCAGGTCAAAGTCCCAAAGCCAACATTAGTACAGCCCCTCCCATCAAGTCTCAGACATCTCAAGGCTGTCCCAGTGTGAACTCAGCCAGTGTCATGAATAAGAAAGGTCTGCAAGTGTTCATCTGTACAAGGACTGATTGTGAAAAGGCACATCAGCTGAGATGAATGTCAGTTTAAGCTGTTTTGACACATGCACGGCAGCCCTAACTTTTCTATGCATGACCCCACTGTTAGATCTAACTCTGCAATCGTGACACACACCATATCCTCACTGGGACAATCAGTCTGAAATACAGTGCATACTCCTCCATCCGTCATTCACATTCCTGCCCCCGTGATGGCCCAGATGGCACAGGATGGCATGGGTGCCAGTTTGACATAGTCTGGTGGAGAACTTCAAAGACGGTGTGGCGTGCCAGGTATTTCATGCACGTGGAGCATTAGCTGATTCCTGCAGGCGCAAAAGGTCACCGTGTATCTTTTGATTTCCTGTGACAGTTGTTTGCAGGGTGTGTGTGAATGTGCATTTGAAGAGGGGCATCTGTGTAGTGATGATAGGGATGGCTTGTATGATTTACTTTGTCACTGTAGTTGCATCTGCCATCTTTGTGATGGTATTTTAGTTGACATTGTTTGACAATAAAAGCAACATGTGAGCTAGAGACATTATGAAAAGGTTGCAAATGAAGATTTCAGCTCCAAAATGGCCTTTTCCAGGCAACCCTGCATCACTTCACTTAGTGGGTCAGCCAGAGTGAAATATCTCATCTACTATTGGATGGATTGCCATGAAAATTTCCACAGACAGTCATGGTATCCAGATAATAAATCCCAATGACCAAGCTGCATTTAGAAAGCTGATATTTCTACTTTTGACAGATAGGATTTGGCTATCATATGAATTCCAGAAATTGTTGGGACAATCAGGTCAGGAACTTGCTGTTTCTCTAATGTAGCACACAGGACACGTGACACCCACTCAAATTACCTGCACTGATCATTTGAGGCGACTGTTTGTTGTGATTTGGTGCTATACAAATCAATTAAACTGAAAACGGGATTTCACACAAACTCTGCATTTGGGAGGTGGCTGGTTAAAGACCCATTTAATGCCCAATCCAACCGCTTTGAATGTTGGCATACTTACATGCACCTGTGTTGGAAAATGTCTAGAAACTTCAGGGCTACAGTGCATGTGTGAACATTGGCTGTTGGGTGTATATATGGACATTTATTGTTCCTATCCAGCGAATCCTAATGACTTCAGTGATTACCTGATTTTTAACCTTAGCACATTTAGAAAAATTAGGGATCTCACAATAGCAGAAATTTAGTAGTGGATACCAAAATCAGTAGAATAGTATAATCCTTTATACCTAATCTGATAAAATTATTCCATATACTTAAAATCTTCTTCTCTTGGATGTTGCCACAGCAGATGACCTGCCTCCATCTCACAACATAGCATAGTGTGTCACACCAGCCCTCTGCATGTCCTCCTTTACTAGATGCACACAAATCTTCTCCATGGTCTTCCTCTTTTCTTCCTGCCTGGCAGCTCCGTGTTAAACATCCATGTTCAGATATTAAAAAGTCACCTTGTTGACAGGACACAGGCTGAAACGTTGAATGTACTTTACTAACTTTACTATGAGGTGCATTATGCTGTTCCTGGCTTCTTGGCACCAGCAAGTTAGCCCAGCTTTTCTCGACTAATGCGACATATCATTGGGTTCTCGAAAGGCACCAGATAGAACTGGATGTGATCTAAGTATATAAGATGGGAGTTGGCACAGTCACTCATGGTAATCCAATGAATCCTAATGACATTGTTAATCCTCTGATGTTTTATTTGGATCAAATTATTTGAAGATCATTTTTAAAGGATACCAAGTTACTTCAGCTCAGCTGCCACGGATCAAACATGACCTATGACCCTCAACTTTCATCCATCCACAGTTGGTGAGCCTTACATCCTCAGAGTTGGGACAGAGGGTTTAGACTTTTTTGTTGTCGTTGTTATTTCTAAAAGAGAAGAAGTTTTTTGCAGACAACAAAGAATGCAGAATCAGATAGAAACTATATCGTTTTTCCACAACCTTCACATCCTATAAAATAATCATCACCCATGGTGGGACATCTGCGGTCAAGCTGCATTATCAGGTCTCCTAGTACCGGATAAACCCAAACTAAACACAACCGCCCACTTGTTCAGGCCTCCAAACAGGCTTGTGTGTTGTTTTGGTGGAAAGATCTGGAGGCATTGTTTACACCACAGAGTTAACAAGGATTGAGAGTCATTACAAGCAGGAATCCAAGAAAATTAGACAGGCCCCTTGTGAAAACAGTACAATACAAGATTCCAAAACCATGAAACCCCAGCAGAAAATGTGGAGCACAGCTCAGGAAAGCTAAAATAACTTATTAATCTGTTTTTGTTCTTTGGTTCTCCATGCCAGGCATCACATAATAGACATCTTTATCATCAGTGTGCCAAACAGTCCTACCATCTACATGTCCTGCCTTTGATTTAACAGAGGAGGTTTTGATGAAGCGGAGGCCATGCCCTGAGGCCAGCCCCACTGGTTTTCCCCTTGTATGGATAGATAAACCAGCTGCAGCCCTATAAATGACATAACATGGGATTTTTTGTCCCCTGAAATTAGCATGGAAATGAAGTGGAAAATGGGATATAAATGGAAATGTGGGTGAAGAGGGGGCCGGTGGCAACAATAGAAGGGTTTACCCAAAACCAGCCCAATGCGAGCAGTGAGAGAGACACAGAAAGAGACAAAACAAGGCGCTTCTGTGTCTTCTCAAAGCTATCCTGTTTTTAGAACACAACAATGTCTCCCACAGCAGACTTTGGTCTCTATGATGCAGCTCTGGTTAGTAATAGAAGCCCAGTTTTATGGTGTCAGTATGTCAACCGTGGATAAATACACATGTTGATGTTCTTTAACAGTCCAGAAATGATTGGACGCAACAGAAAGTGTTCCATGTTGTGAAAAATAAGTAAAAATATTTCCTTTTTTTTTTCTTTTTTTTTTAAAGAATAATCAGTTGTGATATTCTATGTTGTTTTTGCCATGATATAAAGAAATACTCTGTAGACTCAGTCCTGGAGCCCTCATCCTGCTCCTGAAAATACTCCAAAAACACCACATTAGTTTAATCAGCCTTACTTTTTTTGTTTGTACATGTCACCACGTACAAACGACATGTACAGCATAGAACCACCAACATCCCAATTGGTAGATGACCTGCTCTACCTCCCGAGCTCCAGCCACCCCTAAATTAACTGCTAGACCTTTAGCTCTGAGCCCTACTATAATGCAAACTTTCATATCTCCATAGAATGGCCCGTGAAAAGTTGAAAAGATTTAGGCCCGACATGATATCACCCAGCAGTTTAAGTGCTGTTTCGCAAAAAGTCATTTTAGATCATTTTAAAGGGCAAACACTGCAGTGGTTAGCACTGTCACCTCATAGGTGGGTTCCAGTCCAGTCTGGAGCCTTTCTGCACGGAGTTTGCACGTTTTCCCGTGTCTGCGTGGGTTCTCTTTGGGTACTCCAGCTTCCTCCCACAGTCCAAAGACATTCGTGGTGTTAGGTTAAGTGGCTGTAGGTGTGAATGTGAGAGTGCATGACTGTCTCTGTGTGTTAGACCTGCAGCCTGTCCAATGCCAATTGCCCTGTGATGGCTGGGACAGACTGAATCAAATAAGTGGAAGAAGATGTATTATTATCTACACAAATTATAAAATAGAGAAAATCAAATAAATAAATCCAGGATAGATTACCTTTATGATATATTTTCTCCATTTCAAACCGTTAAAATGGGTACTTTCCAGTGTGTATGTGACTGTGTGTGAGTGAGTGGGACTGTCTCTGTGGGGGAGACTTTAGAGTCAGCTTTGTGTTTGGGTTCCTGGCAGCTCAGCTGGGTCAGTGCAGCTGCATGGCAGCCACTTACAGGGCCACCAGTCAAAAACACCCCTATAAATGCTATTGTGCTCACCTGATTGATCTTTCACAAGCTCAGGGCAGGCCAGACAGGCTGACTTTGGAGGGGAATGGCAGGGAATGGTCGGTGAACAAACAAGCGAGCCAGTGTCTGCAGCAGAGGAGGTTGGGCCGCAGGTGGCTAGGAGGCACGCTTGGGTTGGCGCACTAGCCTTCGTCAGATGCCAACAGTGACATTTCCTGACTATGGCTATACACAAGCAGGCATCCCAGCAACGGTGCACCGTCCTGGGGGGAATGAAGGAAAGGATCTTGGGTGGATTTTACAGCACACATGGGCCAAGGAGGAGGGGGAGTGCACATACATGGCCGTATGCATTAAACATGAAACAGACACTTCCTCATAAACACACAACCTCTTTTAACCTCTTTCTTTTCACAGACACACCTCCACTGAAGCTCATCTGCTGCAGCTGAGGCGAGTGAAGCCTGTCTTTGGTGTTGAATGCACATCACTGCCAGGAATTCCACAGGGTGGTGCATGAGTGGGAAATCACTTGGTATGTCTCTGTGGTCTAAAATCCGGCAGGCAGTGACAATCCTCTGCACGTTGCCAAAAGGAGTAAATCAAAATCCTGGAACCAGCTTCCAAGCTAAGAACCAATCATGTCGACTGAAGTGAGTCACAAATCAGCTTTCTTGTACGTACAGGTTGAAATACAACATGATCACTGTTTAGTTTATCAAGGCACAGCAACATGATATACAGTACTTAACGCCCTAAACAATAGGATCTTTTCAGGAAGGTTGCAAGTTCAAATAATTCCACATGACCTTTGGAGGAAGTGTCCTGTAAAATTATGCAGCAAACATAGCTGGCTCTATTTTGTCTAGAGTTATTTTCAGGTATGTATTGTTTGCAAAGGAAATTGTCTTCTGGATATAAATCGGGCACCTTGGGTTTTGCACAGGCAGGACACAAGGCAGCCCTGGGGGGTCCAGATTTGGCAACACAGCATAGTAAGGATGTGAGATAGTTGGGAACAAAACTGGAAAAGGTGTTTCACATGCCCCTGTAACCAGCAAGTTACAAGGGCATGTACAACACACACACTTGTTCATGTTTGCATTATGAATGGTTTTCCAGTCGGCCTGGCATGTGAGAGCGGCTGCTCTTCGTTTCAGGGCCGTTCCATATTCCAAACAAACCGAGCTCCCTGTTGGCCTCCAGATTTGGAGTGTTTGTTTTAATGGTCCTGTGATGGCCAGTGTCCATTTCAAGTTATAAAGTATTGATTTTAAAGAAAAGAAACTCACCAGACACTTTCTAAAGGTACACCTTGCTGGTACCAGGTTGGATCACATTTTTCCATCACAACTGCCTTAATTCTCTGTGGCATAGATTCAACAAGGTGTTACAAACCTCAGAGGTTTTGGTTCATCTTGACATGATACCATCACACAGGCTCTGCAGATTTGTTGGCTGCACATCCATGATTTGAATCTCTTGTTCAAACACACCCTAAACATGCTCTGTTGGATTGAGATCTGGTGACAGTGGAAGAGTTCAGTGAACTCACTGTCATGTTAAAGAAACCTGTTTGAGATGATTTGAGCTTCATGACACGGCGTGTTATCCTGCTAGAAGCAGCCATCAGAAGATGGGCACAGTGTGGTCATAAAGACATGGGTATGGTCAGCAACAATGCTGAGGTAGGCTGTGCTGTTTAAACAATGCTCTAATGGAGCCCAAATTGTGCCAAGAAATGATCCCTCTCACACCAGCATATCCAGCCTGAACCATTAAATCAAGGCAGAATGGATCCATGATTATGTTGATTACACCAAATTCTGACCCCAACATCCACATGTAGCAGCAGAAATGGAGACTCATCAACGAGGCAGCATTTTTCCAATCTTTTGTGTGGGACCGAGTCGAAAACAAGAGGAGTCACAGGAAGAAGAGGGGGTTTTATTTTAACCACCCCACCAAAAAAAAAAAACAAAGCCCGCAATTACAAAATACTGTGCCCATAAACGAGGACAAAGAAACAAACCTGAACTCACTGCAAAAACACAACTGACCCTCCCTAAGAAATGACCCACACAGGTATATATGCTGGCTGATCAGACCATTAACACACAATAGGGGTAATTAAACAGAATCACTAACTGCATCAAACATCACGATACCGCTAATTTTGTTAATAAACTAAACACCAAAAAAAATGCAAACAAAATCTTAAAACTCCAAATACAAATATTCACTTAAATGGAAAAGCTTTATTTAACTAAAGAAACTCCAAGTCCCCTCCTCTTTACAGGAACTGGTGGTGCAGTCCAATTAGTCCATTGTGTTCAGGTGTGCTCAGCCCTGGCCAACATCTTTTGCCAGGCAGCTCTCAGGGATCACAGCAGGTAAGTACCGTTAAAAGAAACAAGAACTAATCATAAGCACAAACAAAAATGAACCATGGATTGAGAAAAATACACACGTGAACTAAATGTGTGCGCTTACAAATAGAACAAGTGTATTGAAACCAGCCAACAAACAATTTATTGCAAACTAAAATGCTGTTGTCTTTGCATGAACAGTGCACGAGGGCGTTACTTTGATGGAGTGTGGCCATAGGTTTGGCCATCACAAGGCAGTTTCCTGTTTTCAGCTGTAGGAGTGGCACTCGGTGTGGTCTTCTGCTGCTGTAGTCCATCTATTTGCAGGTTTGACGCCCTATCCATTCAGAGATGCTCTTCTGCATACCTTGGTTGTAACCAGTGGTTATTTGAGTTATTGTTGCTTCCTATCAGCTCAAAGCAGTCTGGTCATTCTCCTCTGACCTCTGACATCAACTAAGCATTTTCACCCAGAGAACTGCTGCTCACTAGATTGTTTTATCTTTTCTTTATTTTGGACCATTCTCTGTAAACCTTAGCGATGGTTGTGTTGGAAAATAGTCAGACCAGCCTGTAAACTTTCAATTCAGTCATATTTACGTAATATTTAAACATTTAGTACTGATTAAATATTTAAATACCACTTCTTTGTGTATCTTCAGAAACTGATAAAGTTCTTAGAAGCCCTCTGTTTTTTTGTTTTTTTTTTAGCTCCCACTCCAGTGACTGATGTTAGTTTGAGGTGATTAGTCTAGACAAAGCAAACATTGCTGCAGTGTTGTCATATTTGAAAATAAATCCATGTTTACATGGATAAGTAACACTATGGACCAACAAGGAAGTTCAGGCTTCACAAAGCAATTTGAACTCATCAAAGTCACATTTTTGCTCACATTTCCTCTTAATTTGCTCCTTTTGCTGCTTACATGAGTGAAGTACTTCAGAGATACAATAAAGAAACTGAAAGTTCAGGAAAAGCTGTTCTCTCTTATCCTGTCATCTTTCCTGTTGGTGATATACGTAACTGTTGCTGCTCCATTTTCTTTTTACTTCCTCTTTCCCACGCTGTTGCGTTCATCTCATTCAAACTTTTACATGAGCACTCTTTTCCAATAATTTACCCGCATGTCTTTTCTGAGCCTCTAGTCATCACAGTCAGTGTGTGTTCTGTCTGTCATGCAATCCTCCTCCTCCCCCTCTCCAAGTCATTCAGGTTGTCCAGACGACTCTTACTCTGCTCTACCACCACCAGTGTCTAGCCTACAGTGAATACAGTCGCTGTCTCCTAACTTCTTCTGGCATTCTCTTGCTTCTCATCAGAGTCTAACCACCAAATTTTGCATTTCTGGCTGAAACCCTACTTTTTCAAGTCTGCTGTCAGTATGAAACCGTTGAGAGACAACAAGCGTCCAGCTTGGATCATGACATCCTACTTTTTGTTATGTATGTACTTGTTTCTGTGCCAACCTCCAGCTCCACCTTAGCATCCCTGTGGCCAGTAGAATCAGAAATTCCTAAGAAGATATGTAGTTCATGGAGGAGCTGTCCAGTGGATAGTTAACTTCAAGGATCCCCCAGACCTGCTGGATTGGAAGGCACCAGCAGCCACGTGAAGGCACGTTATATTGCAATGTGAGAACCTTTCAACATTATAGATTAAAAACTCAATGACATGCAACCAGTTGTGATGGTGGGGAGGAAGAGCACATTTTCAATAGGAAGACATCTACATTAGGGAGCATGGCCAGCTGCAGCAACTGGTCACAGAACAAAGCACACACGGGGGAGAGACGTGGCTTACAGAAATACATGGGGAGGAGCGTAGAGGAGAGATGCTCAGTGCATCATGGGAGGTCACTCAGCAGGATGTCTAAGCAATGGTTAAGAGTCATTTTATCCAGCCTTAAGCTTTCTCAAAAAGAAAAGCCTGATCTTAAACATAGAGAGGGTGTCCATCTCCTGAACCCAAACTGAGAGAGGAGCCTGATATGATGTATTTTAACTAAAGTGAGTGAATACACTGAAAAGAATGAACAAATAAACATGGGTTTATTTGCAGGAAGGATTTGCACGCATAGCTTGAACCCATATGTTTTAGTTTTGGATTCCCCTTAACAACCACGGCCCAGCAGAGCAGAATAACTGTTACGAGGAATCTATTACACTCCCAGTAAAGCTGCGGCTGCTGTGGACGACTGCTCAGTAGCTTTGAGAAAAAATTGAACATGAAGTTGCAAGTAAACCCACATATATAGAGGATATATTAAATTCATATTTGTTGGCTGTACATCCATGATGTGAAGCTCCTGTTCCAACACGTCCCAAAGGTGCTCTACTGGATTGAGATCTGGTGACTTTGGAGGCCATTTGATTTCAGTGAATGCCCGAGAAAGTTCAAGAGATCCATCTGAAATTATTTGATCTTTGTGATATGGCACATTAGCCTGCTGGACGCAGCCATCAGAAAATGGCTACAGTGTGGTCATAAAGGTGTGGGCGTGGTCAGCAACAATGTGCAGGTAGGCTGTAGTGTACACATGATGCTCAATTGGTACTAAGGAGACCAAAGTGTGCAGAGAAAGGATCTCCTGTAGCATCACACACTTTTTTCTTATTATTTCCTGTGTCTTGTAACAAACCATTTGCTTAAAATGCAGCACATTTATAATACATTAATGCACACGTAGTAGTTGGAGAAAACCTCTCTGTGGTGTGGTTGTGATTGCTTTGATTGGGCATCATGATTCCAGTAAATCCTCCTGTGATGCTGCCCTTGTTTTATCAGAGATCATTTTATGTTTATCAGTCACCATCAGTCTTATCAGGAGCGAGAGAGGAGAGACAGAGAGGTGTTGTCGATGGGCCTTCCACACGCCCCCACCCCCACAGACGGCTTCTGCCCCTCTTCTCCCTCTCACTCTGCATCCGTTTCTTTTTTCTTTACTGAAAGCATTTCACTCTTTCTGAAAATTTGTCTCCACCTTCCTCCATTTCAACACACCTCACTCTTTGTCTCTCCGTGGCTGCAACAGCTGAAGCTATAATAACATTTCATCCATCCATCAAGCACGGCCAGCTGTGATCAATAAGCACTTTGAGTCCACTCTGCAGCACCGCACTAAACTTAAAATGTCTCCCCTCTGTCTCTCTTAGTACTTATCTCCCTGCTGACAAAGCTATATTAGACTGAAGGGTGGATGACTATTACAATAGATTTCACAATGCTTTTCAGCACTGTGTGTGCACACGTGCGTGTGTGTGTGTGTTCTGTAAATGAAATACAGGAGAGCTGATCTATGGCCACTGCCCATGTGCTTCACTTCTTCAATTCATCCTAAAGGATCTGCAGAAGTTGTAAATCTTGCATAAGCTGTAACAACAGAACTGTATCAGCAAAGCACTATATGTAGGTGTATCACTGTGAGGGTACTTAACACAGCTGTTTCTGCTCCGTTTTCTTCTGTTATCCAATTTGAGGAAGTCAAATTAAAAACACGTGTGCTTTCCGAGCACGTGCCACATTTCCAAAGTCAACTTTTTTTTTCCCCATGGTGCATTGTCTGGAATCACATGTGACAGTTCCCTCTTTAGACGTACAAAATGTTGACTCGTGGGTGAAAAGTAACAGTAAGCCAAAAAGAGAGGGGGTTTCCATGTGAGCATTTTGAAATAATATCGTTGTTTTTCACATCTGAAAAGTTCATTTTGCATGAAGAAAGAGATGATTTACAAACGCAAAGATCATTTTCACATGGAAAATGGGGGATTTTTACATGCCTTCAAGTCACATGTGGATTGCCACATGTGACTTAGTTTGGCAGGTATTTGCCAATACTCTGTGCTAACAGCACCATAATGCTGAGTCATGCTTTAATAAAGCACAGTGTAGTTCAACCATCAGCACTAAGTCTTACTTTTTTCCTACAGGTCATTGAAGAAGGAGCTCTTACTGCACCGTGACCCTGGGATGGGTTAGATTAGCATGATAGCATACTTTTAATACTGACATGAGCAATTTAGAGATTTTAGATGTCTCAAAATGTAGATGAGGTTAGAGTCAGTGGGGATTTGTCATTTTTAAGAGTTTTCAGTTTGGTTTTCATTGCTATTCAAAATTTTTGATTATTAATTAGCCCGAGTTCCTGGATTCCTGGATTTATTCCAGTGTGTTATGTTTGAGTTCTAGTTTAGTGTTTATGGACTTTGTTATTTGAGTTTTGTTCCTTGTGTTTTCCATGTGTTTCTGTTTTAGTCTCCACAGTGGTCCCTTCTTCAGTGAGTTTTCCTGTCTGTGTGCTCAGTTTAGTCCTCCAAGTATTTCCTGTTTTACATTGTCAGTCAGAGTTTCTTGTGTCTGACTTTGAGTTTGACTTCCTTTTCTGGAGATCATATAAATGAGGACAGCCTGTCAAAAATATCCCTTTATTGCAAAGGCTGAGATTTTAAAGAAAATGAAACATATGGACAGGAGAATGTTAAACTGAATCACACAATCACTATTTACTAATGTGTGCAGCACGCAATGTGCTGCAAATGCCACTAAATCTAACACTGAAAAAGCGTTTCTCGTGTCTGTTGTGGTTACTTCTAGGAGTTTTATTTATTTGCAGTGAGAGGGGGAAATGTTGTCAGATGTTCTTCCTTTTATCAAAAACTTTTGATTGTCTTTAACCCTCCCCTCATTGAGCTGAACTGCCTCACTGTTTTCAGAGAGAAACGTGCATAAAATCTGTATTATTTTGGTCAGCAGATCGACATCACTCTCTGTGCTTCAGGTCTGCTTGTTTTTTCAGCCGCTAATTTGTGCTTGGTCAAATGCTGGTTATTACTAAAGTGAACTGACATGAATTATACTGACACAATGCCACTTTGTCAGTTTTGTTGATCATTGCTATTTAAGCATAAAAATTCAAAAACAATAAATACAGCTTCATCAACTGCACCAAAAAATAAAACAATTAAATGTGG
>JASGAU010403201.1:0-12156 GCA_030220045.1 Australoheros facetus | reverse complement strand
CACACACACACACACACACACACACACACACACACACACACACACACACACACACACACACACACACACACACACACACACACACACACACACCCCTGAGTGTTCCAGACCAGCAAATGGTCACAAAATGCTTTTATAGAGGTCAACCGTGTACGTTTGATTAGCAGCGGCTGATTGCTCCTAATTCCCATGCAAGCAATAAGGGTGTACTTAGTTTGTCACAGGACTGCATAGTCTTGTGAAAACTTTCTTTCCAGCACATGCAGGACCACACTAATTGGAAACTCTTACTGTGTTAATTAGAGTGAGTGAGACTGCAGTGGGAGTTTCAGTTGAATGACATAATTTTGTTCACTCAGCACTTCCTGGTCGAGTTGAAAAACACAGATTTTACTCACGCTGGATAGCCCATTAGCTATAGCTTATAGTGGTAAATGTCAGCCTCACACAATCCCAGTGTGACCTGGGCATGGTACGTCTCTGTGGCTCATTGTGTCTCTAGGCAGGAGAAGTGATGACAGCGTAGTAAGCCAGAGCTAACTTCTAACTTTTATGTGAAGGTTAGAAATGTCAAAACTGTAGAGTAGACCCATTCTCCTTATGGGAAAAGATTAAATTGCCATTTTCTCCATGCTGGCCCTCCAACATAGAGTTTTGCAGAATGTAATTTTACTTTTTTCATTTTGATAGCAGAAGAGAATTTCCTTACACAGTTCTTGTGCTGGAAAGTCATTTTCTTTGGGTCCTCATGTTTGTGAGCCATTTCAAACTTTTAGTGTGGGGCACTGACGGACTAATTTTTTCTGGTTGTGTCAATAAAGTGATCAAATTTCAGCTATAATGCTTTTATTGGAGACAACGCAGAGTGGGTAGGAGCAGGAGTTGCGAATAGAGTAAATGACAGTGAGTGGGTGTGGCTGAGTGATTGGGAAGCCAGCCAAAGCCTTGTTCCACAGCCAGTGAACCATCGGAGAGTAGTCTCCCTCTCTCTAAATGCTGTTTTGTGAGGTGAGGAGCTTGATAAGAGTTGTAATTACCTCATTTTACTGCAGCAAATTGCCAGGTTTCTTAAAAGCAGACAGGCTGGCTGAGGCAATATCAGCAGTAATGAGTATTGTGATGATTGTGGGAGGGTAGTGCTGCTTCCATCTGGATTCTTGCTTGGTCACTGCTGCTGGTCTGCTGCTATAGGAAGCCTTAGCTGATCCTGTGCAGTACTGTGAGGGAAAAAAAAAAAGATTTAAGTTTCACTGTGTTATGTGTTTGGCAGCCTCCTTTACATTTTGTTAGTTTTTAAGATTTTTACCCGTATTATTATATTTTGACATTAGATGATGGTGTGTTTTACATCTGCTTGCGATTGTGGAGTAATGCACATGTGATGGGAAACTTTGATTTTTGTTTTTGTGTAATAAATGAACATATTTTTCAGAATTTGGACATTTTTCTTGATCTTCTGATATGATATTTGATATCCCAATAATACTCTTTGATTTGTAAGCCATAATCATCTAAATTTAAACAGAAAAGGTTTAACACATTTCACTCTGTATGTGAAGATTATACAATATGTGAAAGTTTAATTTTTTTGAATTACTAAATCAAACAAAAAATAATGTCATGCTATTCAGTTTTTTGAGATACAAAATACAAACTGATATAAGCAGAGATAGGAGGTTTTTGGAGTTGTGATCCATCTGTGTGAATGTGTGTGTCCTTTGATAGAAAGCTTTTTTTTTTTTTTCCAAATAACCAGTGGTCAAACAGTTATGTCAGAGAACCCTGTATAAAGCCCAGAGATCCTCAGCTCAGTCTTGCCTCCCATACTGATGCTTATAATGTGTATATGTGCTGTTAGAAAGCTGATGCGTGTGTGTGTGTTTTGGAGTGTCCCTTGTCCTATTGGAAGAACATATGCAGGGGCAGGATTCAAACCTCCAGTAGCCTGTCATTAACAGGAGGCAGAGCAAAATACGGATAAGAGAGCGCTGTGGCAGCAAGGAGGCAAATAAAGATGGTTAAAGTGAAGAAGATGAAAGACAGTGTTAAATGGAGAGTGAAGAAAGTTACAGGGATGAGGGGGATAAATGATGCACCGAGATTAAGGGAAGAGAGGAATGAGGGAGAGATGGGTGGATGAAAAGGAAAAAGGGCGAAGAAGGTGGAGGTAAAGAGAAAGAGAGAGGGTGGGTGGTGGGGTTATGATGAATTAAAGATGACACTCTCCGGCAGCCTGGTTTCTAAAGATCACTCTGTCTGCTAATGTAATGTTAATGAATGCAAATGATGTGCCTAACCTCTCCCCTGACCAAGCGAGGGAAGAGAAAAGAGTGAAAGAAAGGAAAAAGAGGGAGAAGAATAGAGGAAAGGGTGCAAAGTGGGTGCTTGTGTATAAATGTGCCGTTTCTGCATTATACCAGTACCTGAGTGACTGACTGACCACTAAGATATGATTAGATGCAGGAGTCTTTTGTGTTGGTATAGCCTTTGGGTAGGCATTGACCATGTACCTGTCTATTTTTGCCAACCCTGCCTCTGGGGGGGATGTTGTGCTTTCCTGCTTCGATACATAACAACTCTATTACAAAGCGGTAATAGTGGGGAAAGAATGTGGCTGCTCACCAAGCGCCGCAAGGTTGAATCTTAAATTGTATGCGACACAGCAGCCCAGATGTACGAGGCCAAGAGAATGTCACCTTGCTGTGATGATACCATAATTTCATCAGGTTCTTCAGATACTGTATGTATATTAATTTTCCGGTCTTAGGAGACATTCTTCCAAACATCTGCTGCTGATCTCACTTTGCCTTCTGTTGCCCTCTTTCTCTTCTGGACTCTCTCTTTTGTATTTCATACTAGGCCCGGTCTTCCTTCGTGGCGAAATTGATATTTTCACTCAGCCGTCGTGAGTGACTGTTAGCCCAGCACACTATTACTAAATTTGTGTGTATGAGTGTGGGCAATCTGTAATTTGTGAGCCTGCTCATTTAATGGAATCTGTGGCTCAGAAGATGCAGGACTTGTGTATCCCGTCACTCTGCGCTAATGTCTCAGAGGGAGGATGGCAGATTATTTTTATTTTTTTTTGTTCAGTTTTCAAATTTAGTCACATTGTCACGTCTGTCTTCAGGGAGACATTGAAGTAACACATTTCTTTTGATGCATTTCAGCTGGGTGTTCTGTATCTTCTATTTAAAGTAAAAATCCTTCAGTATGACTGACAGAGCTTTAGTGTGGCACAGAGTAGAAAAGTCTCACATCTGTGTTTGTATGGATTGTGTTCTTTGTTGAACATGGTGACTCAATCAGATATTGCCTTTTCATATTCTTATTTCCCCAAAGCAGTACTGCGCCATAAATACAGTTTCCAAATCTGCTGAATGGACTTAGCCATGCTGGACTTGAACTGGTCTTTCTTTCTTTCTAAATCAAGGATGCAGCGGGTGAGTGGTGTCTGTCTGTGTGAGACACTTCCACACGATTTGTTCGGAAAATACTTCACTCTGTCAAAATGTTCTTTTTATATTCATAAGTCCCCTGAGTGGACGGCTGATTAGTTTGGGAGATGCAGCATTTTTCACTCTTGTTTGTTTGCGACTTTGTTTCCAGCCCAGTATTAAGATGCCAGGCTCAGCAGGCTACCATGGGGTTTCATCATTGTTAAGTGCTCATTCCAATCCTGCTGATTTCTCCACTTGGTTTTTCATCTCTGTCTTTCTGTCTGTCTTTTTTTTCCCTCTCTCTGTCTTTCTGTCTGTCTTTTTTTTCCCTCTCTCTCTCTCTCTCTCTCTTTTTTTTTTTTAATCCTACCATCTTGATTCCATCCCCCAAAAATGATAAACCCCGCTTAAATAATGTTATCCAAGGGCCTTAGATCTTCTTTCACTTGGCTGCTACAGTCACAAAGAGAAGACACTTACAGCTTTGCATCCTGCATCTGGACATGATTGTCTCGTTGAATTACAGAGTATACCAGCATCCTTGAACAAGAGGACATAGGAGGGGCGGGGGGTAAAGGATGGATGAATGGAAAAGATGGAAAGAGAATGGAAATCCGTGGAGAATCGTCTGCTGTATTGATTGAGGAGCCAGGAAGCTTCAGAGAGGCACTTCAGCACACGTTATATCGACTAGTGGCCATACAGTCACAGATTGGCTGCAAAGGAGGGGAATTACACTGACATGTTGGCATTCTGACTTATAAACCATAGAATTAAAGTCATGCATGAATGCTAAAAGAGGGCGGAGAGATTGGCCAATTCATTTCTGCTGTTGTTCCTTCGCTGAACTCCCTTTCTATAGATGTTCTTCAGTGTGTACTACTTCTATGTAACCATGCGTGTCTATGCGATGTATCATGCGACTGCTTGCTGACGTGTAATTGTGCGAAGAGAGCTGCCTTATCGATCTATAATGCAGGGCCCCATCAATGTTTAATGCAGTCTCTCTCACTCTTTCATTTCTCTCCCTCCCTCTCTCTATCCCCCTCTCTGTATCTGTGGAAACAGCCTACCATTTGGTATTGATCTATCACTTGCTGCTAATAAGAAGGAGCTGTGCTTTCGGGGACTGGGAGCTGCAAGGCCTCGTCTGTGTCTTGGTTTTGGCTCGGCTTGCGACTTCTGGGTTTTGATGGGTACCCTGGCAGTGTATCCAACTCACATCCATTGTACAATTTAGAGTAACTAATATTCTGTGATGCAGTCACAATACGCCCTCAGGCTTTATGGCTCCTTGAATTTATTTAAGGCTGGCAACGCAGACACCTACAAGCTATTGTTTTCCAATAGATTTATGAGCCGTGGTTGCGTAGTTAACCTTAAGCTCTCTGTGGTAACAATTTTCAGAAAGATTCAACCACTGGTGAACCTGTCTGGTCTTAATTTAGTGGAGTTTGTAGGTGGAGCTGACATAGCAGAATATGCATACTGAAGAAAACACACTGGGCTGCCTTCCAAACACAAGGGACACAGCAAGGTCCTTTACTTGCCTTGCAAATGACTTGCTATAAACTTCAAGTGTGAAAGAATGCGTGGAGGACTAATTGCTTTTAAAATGCTAAGGAGGAACCGAACATTAAGCACCGAAATATGGACAGTGAGGTGAGTTGTAACTAAAGACAGTAAACATCCCAGCTCCTTGAGTGTTTCTTTACAGCACATACAGCATACTGTATGTATTTTCTCAACCCCTTAATAAATTCAGGGTTATGGGTGGCTGACAGTAGGCGAAGGGCAAGAGACAGACAGTGATTCACGCTCATGTTCAAACCTACAGCTAATTACGAAAACCAATTAACCTAACAGATTAATTGGTCATTATTTACCTAATATTAAAAAAATAAATACCTATACCAAAATTGAATTATTTTTTAACCTTGGGCTGTGTAGATAACTTATAATTTCAGCAATGGAACAAATGTTTCCTCTTTCTAAAAGAGATGTTTCGTGTAATTAAGTTGATTTTATAATGAAACTATTCAAAGCCACTTATCATTTAATGGATGAATGGTTCACAGAAGTGCTCATTTAAAAGTCACACACATACACGTACACAAGGGACATTTTCAAAATCTCCAGTGCCAGTGGACAGGTGTGCGAGCTATGCCATGATGGCTGTGTGAGCCCCTCCCCCGTTGCTAATCACCACTTAGCATACTCCATTTACTCATCTGCTACTTTGATATTCTGCTAATGGTCGACATTAGGCCACATGACTCTGCTCATCCACCCCTCCCTCGGGCCTTTGACCTTTATTTGTTTCCGCATCCTCACTATCTTAGTCCCAATCCATTCCAGCACCCCCCACCCCCACCCCCAACCCGTTTAAAAAGAAAATAGAAAAAAAATGGTCGACCAAGTGCCTGTGTGATTTGACTAAAGCTTCTGTGATTTCCCCTGAGAAAGGTTTGGCAGTCCCCACAATGCTGGCTGGCGCTGAGGGCTGTTTCATGCTCCTATCTCCCCAGCTGACAGCAAGTCGTACAAGCAGGCAGGCAGGCAGGCTGGAGCTGGCTGGCTGTGGAAACTAGACAAGGCAAGGCTGATCTTAGGGAAATTGAAATACTCTGATGGAAGCCGGGTGTGAACAAGGCTGTCACTGTAGGTGTACACAGAAAATTGCTCCCTAAGTTGGCTGGTGCATGAGCAGAACGGGTGTCCATCTGTGTATGTCTTAACATGCATTGTGAGTGCTTGTGTGTGCAGGGGCTAATTGGTTTCATGTCTGAGGACAGTTTCTCCCAGTAAGTAGAGATTGAGAATGAAAAGGCTCTTTTCTTCTTACAGGTGCTTGTCACTCATCCTTACCACAATGTACTTGTTTTTTTTATGTTTTTTTTTTGTTTTGTTTTTTAACCAAAGCTCTTGAACTGCGGATGACGGGCTTTGAGTGTTCCATCATTTGGAATGATTTCAAAATGCACCACGAGTTCAGTGAGATACCAAATTAGCAACAGCTGTGAGTGTATGCTTCTTCTGGGGGAGTAGGTAAAGGGAGGGTGCTGAGGGCTGGAACCTCTCCTGGAAATCTTGAAAGAGGGCATCGTTGTGTCTATGCATTTAATCAGAGTGAGATTTCTCCCTTATCAACAACACATGTGGGTTGTGCTAGCCAACCATTTGCTGTGAAAGTGGAAGATCTCCGAGCCAAACACACAACATCCACAGTTCCTCTGAAACTTACACACACACATGCACACTGCTTATCTACTACAGAATGCAGATCATCACACAGGCATACCAGTCACCCTTCTGTCTCCCAGTTTTTATCTGTCTGGGCATAACAAACACAATGGAGTTCATGTTGTGGCAAAGGACGTCGACAAATGTGAAATATGTCTTGGTTCACTCTCTGTAAGATTAATGTTTTAAGACTGAGAATAAACTGTCTGTTACAGGGGAAATTATGAATCTATCATTACTCTGCTAAGGCCAGCATGTCACTTAGTCCATCACTCTATAAATCTGTATTGTAGAGAGAGGGGCAGGTGAGTGCTTTGTGAAAAATGCCATATTTCTCTCTCTCTCTCTTCTTTCCTTGAGCAACATATCATGTACCAGCAAGGCAGATATTAATCAAAAAAGAGCTGATAAACTTCTTGTGGGAGCTGGCAGACTTATTTGTCTAAGCTATGTCCCTGAGGATTAGGAAGGGGGCAATCTGTGTTCTCATATTGCACAGATATGTGGCCAGATATGACATGTTGTATAATAAAAGTCCAAACAAAGATAAATCCGAAACTTGAACACTTCTCTGTACTTTATTTTCCTTCTCAGGCTATGTTGTGTTACTTTTTCATTTTGTGTACTTTGAAGTTATGTAACTTTTTTTTCACAAACATTTAGAAAATTACAGTTAATCTTTTTTTTTTTTTCAAATTATAGCACTCCAAAAAAACAACACTGCATGGCATGCAAATAAATGTATTTTCATAGGTTTGGGTTAAGGGCAGCTGACACAAATAACCTCAGGGCCTTGCAGTTAATGAACAAATTGTAATGGCCTCACCATGGAGGGCTCTTTCTGCATGTGCGGAGCCAGCTCCTTTGGGTAAACCATCTGTGAACCCATACAATGTACTGTACAAAAATATACACTCATCTTTCAGCAAAATATCTGTCATGTCATACAAATATATGCACACAGACAAAGGCAGGATGTACGTACTATACTTACAGAGAGAACACAGTGCAAAAATCAGCATTTACAGGGTGACAGAGTCTCTCAGAGGTTCCTTCCAGCAAAGTGCCAAGGATTTGTTTCTTTGTCTCATCTTAACAGAAGAGTAGCAGAGATGGATGAAACACTGTACGGATCTTTCTACTTTCTGTTCATCAATGAGTGTCAAGTGATCACTGGGGCTTGAATATAATTTATCTGTGTGGAATGATACTCAGAATAGCTTCTGTGTGGCTAACCACTGGCTCTCTCTGTGTCTTTTTCTTTCTTTGCTGCAGAGACCTTGATGGACACTCGGGTGGCCACAGCTGAACTGGGGTGGACAGCATATCCTAATTCAGGGGTGAGCTGGTTCTTGCCAACACATAAATGTTTACTTAATTAAATAAATCAGAAATTTGACTTCAAGCTATTTTTGTTTTTCAGGAAGGTAGCAGAAGATTGGAGAGTATGCGTAACATGACACAGAGCACGTACAGATTTACAGGCAGACAGACAAATAGCAGGAAAGCAGGCAGGATGGGAGTTATAGACTTAAGCAGTGCCCAATGTAGCTCCCATTATGGGTATTATTTTCTCTGTGTCCCGGTTCATAATGACTTAATAACATAATGGGTCCACGTAAGTCCCAGAACACAGTACCTAAGTCCCTGTAAATGGAGGCTGGGGGGGATACCATAGACATAATGATCCTGCAATGATACATTTATACAGGGAAGTGGAGGTATTAGGATGAAAGAGGAAGGAGGAGCTAAGAGAACAAAAAATGCTCAGGGCTTTTCAGATTTAAAGGGAACTATCTTCAACTTTTGGCTATTCTTATAGAAATAGAGTGAGCCTAACTGGAACAAAGTGCCAAGTCACTGGAATGGGAACAATATTCTTTTTTTTCCCCTCTTTTTTGATAGAAACTCAGTATTATTGCCCTGTTACGCTAATGGAACTAAGGAGTGTTATAAGACCTTGTTTTCTGTATTGTAATTCAATAATTCAATGAAAAGCTCCATAGCACAACACTGATATGAATCTTACAGGAGCTATCCCGGATAGAAAATGACTGTTTCCTGCATTTTCTGGGTCTTTAGGTCTTTATGAGGCATTTTACACACGTGTAAAAGGACCTTTTATTGCTACAGAGCGGAGCTTTGACTCTGTTTAAACATTAGAGTGTGACAGTTTTCTTTTTGTATTCCTGAAGGAATACAAGCTAAAATAACCTGTAATAACCCAGTGTGTGCAGTGTGTGTGAGTTTGCATGTATCACTGTGATATTGTGTCATCTGGACAAGATCTGGAGTTCTCCGTTCTCCCTGTGTTCTCCACAGTTTCATGTTGCTTCGGTGTTGTTCTGTCATTGCATGAGGCACGCTACAAATTCCTTCATTACCAATCAAGAGAACCCCAGAGGCCGATGGTGCAACTGTAAATGTTCTCGCCCTTGCTTAACAGCCATTGTTAGCTGGTACTATCCCCTTCTATCTTTCTGTCGTCACTTTATTAATTTTTTTTGCTCCGCTGCCGACAGCAGACGACAGTGCCAAGCCATCTGGCATCTGTTCATATTTTGTTGACTTTTGCTAAATTTGCTACTTCTTTATATTTTTATATTTGAAGTCTTCTGAAACTTGGCACAAGCGCTCTTTGGGCAAGGCTGTACAAAATAGTGGAGACAGATTTTCGATTTTTGAGTTCTTTTTTTATTTTATTTGAAATTTTCCAGAAATGCTCTATATTTACCTCTAATCCCTACTCCTCCCTTATTCCTAGGCCAACTCATTTGGAACATGGTTCAAGTATTCATTGTACAAAGTGCTACAAAATGCTTCAGACAATTTTTTTAAATTTTCAATTTCTTACTTTTTTATTAATTTTCGAGATTTTGAAGGTAAACAGTACATCCATGTTTAACTTGAATAACTTTATTTTTATTAGCTGAACCTTTCGAAACTTGCTTTAAAAAAAACAACTACTCAATTATAAATTATTTTGTGTTGGCAAAGAAGTTTTGGGACAGCGTTCACCATCTGACCAAATCAGTAATGCTATCAAAATGATCAAAAAGTGTGTGTTTCCACTACCAAAACCAAATTGCTTTCCCCATAGCACATAGATCTGTGTCCCATATGCAGCCTCAGATCACCTGCTCACAGATTCTAACAGACCTGCATACATATGGCCAGTGCCCACTGCAAAGAAACAATACTTTCCCCACGCAGAAAATGGATATATGTTTTAAAGCTGACATTCATACCAGGTATACATTACAACAACGCTTAATAGTTCAAAGCTAACAAACCAACGTTTACCAGCTGGAAGCAAGAATGATTTATGGCTTTAAAGGATAATTAGTTATGTCAGTTACTGTGGGATCTTCTCCCCTGCAGATTGAGAGGTACAAATAATAAGTTGAGAATGAGTGCCTGTGCACTCACCTTTACCTGATCTTTTACCTTACAACACAAAAGCAGGTGAAACAGTTTTATACAATAAAACAAATATCAGGTACTTACATCATTGTCCAGTATGTTTATAAATTGACCAGATAACAGGGCATCAACCTTTGTCGCCATAATTTTCCCAGTAACTGCTTTGATCTTTCACTGCTCATAGCGAGGCTCATACCAAGGTTGGCTACTTGCGGCTGGCTCTGAGTTCTGGCTAGATTTGGCTTTAGCCACTTTTCATTTGTAAGCTTCTTCAAGGTGGACATATTCAGCTGGGTGAAGGTGATTTAAGCATGTCCTTAGGTATGAACATTTTTGTTGTGGTTCTCCTACGGTTTCCTTTGGTACACTTTTTTGTCTTCTTCACCCACAGTGAAGACTTGTTTGTGAAACGTTGTTGGCATATGGCTGTGAGTGTGCAAGTGACTGTTTGCCTGCACTGCTATGTGCTTTTTGTGAATGCGTGCTCATAAACCGACGTATGTGAGACTTACAGGCCTCTTATTGGTCTGGGCAGAGCATGCTGAAAACTCCGGTCCGGGCTCCAATCCTGGACCGGTCAATTAGTGATTCTCTATTTTATATCTTTGTCTCTTGAGTTTTAGAATAGCACGCTTTGCCAAAAGCAAACAAATAAAGCATTTCTAAAGAATTTGAATCTTTTTGGATGGGAGCTATGGGTCTCGTTTCAAAGGAGGCTCCTACATTCTTACCATTCAAATGGTAGGCTAATAACAAACAGAACGCCAACTAATTAATTAATTAATGGTACATATTTGCATTCCCCTCAAGTTTCTAGTCTATTTTGGCCCCTTTGCACACCACACCATCCCCACCTCCACCCACCCACACAAACACACAGACACACAACATGCTCAGCCTCTCTCTGCTCACTTTGCCCGCCCTATAGCCCTCTCCTCCCCGAGCCACCTTACAACCCAACCAACCCGCCCTGCTTCACAACACTTTACAGCACCCACAGCCTCCGTCTGTACAGCCACTGCCACCCGCTGATCACATAACTCCAACACTCACCCATCCCTCCTATGTAGGATCTAACCCTTAAAGCCTGGAGACAGACTGTGACCTTCTAGACTCACATGAGTTAACCCAAGCTTTCTTTGAAACAGACACACACATAAACACACGGCTGAATGTTGAGGGGCTCCAGGCTTGCCTTTTTTGCCCCATTCACACAGCTGATCCCTTACCCTCTCTCACTCCAGCTTCTTCTAATCCTTCCCCAAACCCTTTCCTGATCCCGCAGCCCCTCGAACATCACCACCACATTTCCTTTTCCTGTCCCTCTTATCTTACTCTCTTCTTACACACACTCTCTCTCTCTCCCACCATACACACTCCCCTAGTCTCATCCACACCATCCCAAATGAAAGCAGTTGTGCATCTCTGGTTCCCATTTTACCAAGATCATTCAAGAAGACTGCAGGAAAAAAAATGACATGAAGTTTGGCATCACATGACTTTGAATTCTCCTTTATTCACTCTATTTTATTTCCAGATAGAAAAGTTCCATTTCAACAACATTTTTCTTTTTAACTTGATTACAAAAAAAATTTAAAACACTGATGCTTTTTGCTACTTTTTGTAACATTTCCTAATTTAGTACTAAGAAATATTAAAAGGTAAGTTGTATATGGAAGTAGCATTATTTCAACATTCCTTCCATATTACTAATCAGATAATGCAATGGGGTTTTTATTCGCTTTTCTTCAACTTTTTAAATTTTATCTGGGCAATGGATTGAAACCTCTGTCTGTGACCATCTTTAGGTACAGATGTTTTTATGGTCTACTATATTTCAGTATGGCCACAGTGTTATACACAACACGGGTACACTGGCCATTGTTGAAATGTCAGTACAATTTTATTTTTATTTTAATTAAGTTAAATCACAAGTCACTGATTTAGTAACAGTTGCAAGTGCAATAGTTATGCTTTGGATCACTGCATAAGATCTTAATGACATGTTAGACCTCAGAATTTGGAGGTACTGAGCATTTTCATATCTTTT
>JASGAU010403200.1:0-11217 GCA_030220045.1 Australoheros facetus | reverse complement strand
TTCACAGCTGGAGCCTATACCAGCTGTCATAGGGTGAGAGGCAGGGAACACTGTGTACAGGTTGCCAGCCTGTTGCAGGGCTAACACAGAGAGACAGACAACCATTCACACACATTCACACCTATGGACAATTTAGAGTGACCAATTAACCTAACCCCAGTAACTGCATGTCTTTGGACTGTGGGAGAAAACCAGAGTACCCAGAGGAACACGCATGACGCACAACCCTAAAACAACTGTTAGTGACATCAGCAACAACCTCCAGAGGGCAGGAGTGAAGGTATCACAATCTACTGTTTGCAGAAGACTTCATGAACAAAAGCACAGACACTTCACCAGAAGATGAGAATCACTAATTAGGAAGAAGAATAGGAAGGCCAGGATGGAATTTGCCAAGAAGTACAGAGACAAGCCTCAGAAATTCTGGGACAAAGTTTTATGGACTGATGAGACAAAGCTTAATCTTTACCAGGGTGATGGAAAGGCTAAAGTTTGGAGAACGAAGAGATCTGCTTTTGATCCCAAACATGTAAACTCATCTGTGAAACATAGTGGAGGTAATGTCATGGCTTGGACCAGCATGGCTTCTTCTGGGAAGGGCTCATTAATCTTCATTGATGATGTCACGCATGATGGCAGCAGTACAATGAACTCAGAAGTCTACAGAAACATTTTGTCTGTCAGTTTAAAGAAAGATGCAACCAAACTGATTGGGAGATCCTTCATCATGCAGCAAGATAATGACCCAAAACACGCTGCCAAAACTATAAAGGGGTTTATCAGGGGCAGGAAGTGGAAGGTTTTAGACTGGCCTGGTCAATCTCCAGGCTTAAATTCTATAGAGCATGCATTTTGCCTGCTAAAGAGGAGACTGAATGGAGTAAAGGATTATATATGCCAGTGGCATATAATTGAAGCCACTGGCTTCAATTATATGCACGCTTGGATGTTGCCCATATTAACAAGATCTGCATCAAGTGTTGAGGAAACAAGACATACTGGTGATAAGTGGCCTATCAGAACAAGGATATGGCATAAGAGGGATGGGATGAGAATAGGGAACTTTTGGAATGCTAGTACACATGCAGCCCCAATGGAGGGTTACATGAAGGGGATGTGGGACCTATGGATTCTTCAACACCCAACATTAAGGCTAACATCGAAACAACTAGTAGGAACTGCTAATGCAGCTAGAGATCAGTGATGTACAACACAAATGCTATAGCAAGGGGGAGCCAGGAGATCAGGTCAGAGGGAAGATCTCATCAACCCCACACTCCGAGATTGGGTACCAAGCCCCAAGAACAACTGGTACGATGAATGCCAGAACAGCTGACCTGAAATACAAGCTCATGGCCTAGCTGGAAACCTGGACCCTCCGTGGCCAATTTCCAAAACTACGTAAAGTACCCTATGAAAGTCTACTAGAAGATGTGAATGCAGCACTATGGACAATCACTAATGCAACCATCACTGAAACCAACAAGCTGATCTATACCACAGCAAAAGTGATCCTTGAGATGCTTGGATATAAGATAAATGAGCCACAAGGAGCAGTACCCTCCATGGAAAAGAAGACTAGAGAATCAAGACAGCAACAAGGGAAGTTAGCCAGCTATGGGATTTGAAAAAAGGGGTGCTTAAGAAGGACAACACGCTGTCCATACCTGAGTCCTTAGAAACTGCCAAGCAAAGACTCATAGCCTTGGCTAACCCCTTCAAGAGGAATGCCAGAGAAATAGAAGCCAGGAGAATAATCAAGATGTTCTCCACTAAACCATCCAAGGTGTACTCTCTGTGGCAGGGGAACAATATGAGAACACCCCCACCATTACCACCACGAACAACATGGAGCAATACTGGAAGAGCATATGGGAAAAGGATGCAACACACAACACCAATACTCAGTGGCTAGTGGATCTAAGAGCAGACCACAGCAACCTCCCTGAACAGGCTCCAGTTACCATCACAGTTGCAGACATCCAAGATGTAGATGTACATGTTCAGGTTTTGTGTATGAATTGTGTTTTTATGTGTTTTCAACTTGTTTACTAATTTAGAAATGTACATAACCTTTTATCTATGTTATTAATTTATTAATTTGTTTGCTTGGATTCAAAGGCCTAATCATGGATGGAGCTGCAAATTAGCCTGTGGCTAGAAGCTTTGAGTGCATGGCATCAGTTGCCTTTGTGTGACAATGTTTGGTTGTACTGTCCCTGTATAAAAATAAACAATTAAATAAATAAATAAAAGAGCTGGATAGCACCAGGCCCTGACATGATTCATGCCTACTGGCTAAAGAAGCTAACTAAACTCCATAAGCGCCTGAAAGAACAAATTAACCAGCTGCTAGAGGCTAAGACACACCCAGAATGGCTGACTGAAGGCTGGATGGTCCTGATCCCCAAGGATCCCCAGAAGGGACCGGTCCCATTCAACTACCAGCCCATAACCTCCCTCAGTACAACATGGAAACTCCTGTCAGCCATCATAGCAGCTAAGATGAGCAGGCACATGGCACAATAGATGAGCGGGGCCCAGAAAGGAATTGGCAGAGATACCACGGGAGCAAAACACCAGCTAATGGTAGAGGAGTCACTCAAGACTGTAAGACTAGACTGACCAACCTGTGCACCACCAGGACTGATTAAAAGAAAGCCAATGACTCAGTGTTGGACACATGGATCCTGGAATGCCTAGAACTCTACAAGATCAGCAGAATCCTAAGAGCTTTCATCAAGAACTCAATGGGAATGTAGAGAACAACACTAGAGGCCAACTTAAGCCAATTGCACAAGTCACAAGTGTGAGATTTACCAATGAGATGCTCTGTCACCACTGCTGTTCTGCATAGCCTGAACCCCCTCAGCCAGATCATTAACAAGACGGGCTACAGATACCAACTATGAAATGGAACAACCATCAGCCACCTCCTCTACATGGATGACATCAAGCTGTACACCAGGAGTGAATGAGACATCGATTCACTGATCCACACTACTAGGATATACAGCAATGACATTGGAATGTCATTCGGACTGGAGAAGTGTAGTCGGATGGTAACAAAGAGAGTGAAGGTAGTCAGGACTGAGGGGATTGCACTACTGGAAGGTAACATTGCAGACAATGAAGGCAGCTACAAGTACCTTGGAATCCCACAAGCAAATGGTAACCATGAAGAGGCCACTAGGAAAGCAGTGTGTGTGTGTGTGTGTGTGTTTCAGTGCACTGTCAATTACTCTGTCATGCAAATTCTGAGTTATTTGGCATTATAACAGACAGCAACAGGTTTGTTCACATTCATAAATTCCTTAAATGAGCAATGCAGTATGACAGCAGTCAGTCACAGGGACTCATGGGTTTATAATTCTCCCAAGCTTTGAATTGGAAACTGTCCCTTCAACTAAATAGCCAAGTATTTGGCTGCATCACAGTCCAGGCGATTTAGCAGGCCCTGGGCTCCAGCATGCAAGATATGGTTGATCCAATTTAGGCCATGCTCAATCAACCTAATTCTACAGGGGACACGGAGGCTGGGTACTGCAGTGTGTGCAAGAATGGATTGCTCAACAAAGCAGCTTTTAAAGGTCATATTTTTGCTGTAGCCATGCCTACAAGATCCTTATAGAAGGCACAGTTTGGAAACTGAGTGTTGTATGTAAATTCATTTCAAGTCTCCATATTAACAGTGATTTTTGCTGTGAGCCTAAGGGGCCTCAGTTTTGACTCAGAAAGAAAGTGCGAAATCTTGTATGACATCAGCAAGGCCCCGTTTACGGTATGAGCATGTCTCTGAATAACACTGACACTACAAGTATCTGAAGCACTTTTGAATAAATAAATAAAACCAGCAAGCTCTTGTTTCCCTGTTTACTCTTGCTTTCTTTTTCTTGTAGACACAACATAATTACTTGCTAATGCTGTTACTTGTCACAAATGTATGCATGTGTGCCTGTCAACAAGGTTTCCACATTTCTTTCTAAGATCCTCATCTTTCTCATGGGGACTGGTGTCATGCTTTTGCGTCTGCCATACAAAGAGCCAATTATATTATCAGCATGGGACCTCTGCTTGACATCGTATGTCCTGATGGTATAATGAAATAAAAGAGGTTTCACATACATGCCCCTACTGTGTCCTTGACGTTTGGATATGTCTGCTTTGCAGTTTTGGTAATTTAGGTGAGAAGTATGTTTTCAAAGATACCATGGAGATGAACGTTCTCCACAGGGGACAGGCAAACCTGGCTACAAATTCAAGGGGCAGCTTAGAGAAGCAGAGAATACTCCATTACTATATTCCACATTGTGAAACTTGCTTTTGTACTTCATCCATATTTTATAATAAAGTTTAATCAGAAAGAATCACTGTAAGAATGTAAGCAGTTTGAAGGTATTGCACCCCTGTGGAAGTCCTACATGTTCAGTAATGTCCTGTCCTGAGTTAGTCAGTCTGGGTGAGGACCTGGTTTTAGGAGCCACTCATTTTAGGTTATACAGTCATGGTAAAAATAATTTATACCCTCTTTTGATTATAAGGTTTTACATATCAGGACATAAATAATTCTCAAATTCTTACATGGTCTTAACAGCAAGGTATGAACAACAGCATATGACATATTATACTATGTCATTATTTGCTTATCAAATAATAAGCCAAAATGCAGAACCAGTCAGTAAAAAAACTAAGAACATCCTCACTGCTCCATAGTAATGAGGGTAAGTAGCAGCCAGGTGCTTCTAATCAAATGCACTTGTTATGATTGATCATAACCAAGTGTGAGCACATGAGGTTTTGGCAGTTCGCTGGTGCTGATGAAAGACATCAGCAATCTGCGAAACGTTATCAGGCCATTTCCAAACAATCTGAAGTCCATCATTTTACAGTGAGAAAGATTATTCACAAGTAGAAAACATTCAAGACAGCTGCCAGTCTTCCCAGGAGTGGATATCTCAGCAAGGTCACCCCAAGGTCAGAACACCCTGCTAAAGGTAATTCTACCAGCTAATGAGTTATGGATTGTACCTAGTTTTACACACAGTGCTTCTGCAGTTTGGCTTAGTCTTTGTTAAATAAATAATGATGTGGTGTAATATGTCATGTATTGTTCACCTGAGGTTATACTAACCTAATTTTAAGAACTGGTAAGAAACTGACTTAGTACTTATACCAGTCCATTTATTCTATTCTAGCTTCCAACTGCAGGATATATGCACCCAACTGCACACACACACACATTCAGTGCTTTTTTTCTATGCCTAAGCACTTTTTTATCTAACATTCACATACACTCTCTGATGAATGCACTCTGGGTTTAGTATCTTGCCCAAAGATAATTTGACATGCAAACTGGAGGAGCAGGGGATTGAGCCACGGTGGATGACCTGCTCTACCTCCTGAGCCAAAGCCACCCCTGAACCAGAACAATAAGCAGATCATGTTTTAGTATGTCCTGGTTTGTAAAACCTTAGAAATTGAACAGGATGTGATTTCGTTGTTTTTTTTTAGTTTTTTTTTTTTACCATGATTGCAATACAGTGCTCTTTGCTTTTTAAGTCAGCAGGAGTGCCTTAGTGCTGTCCTGCTCTTTGTACCGGAGACTCATTGTTGGATGCATATCTTTATGATCTTGACTGATTCTTTGGCCTGAAAAATTGTTGTAGTCTTCCCTCAAATCCACTTTCCATTTGATACTGTGTCTGTATGACAACTCTTTCTCACAGATGTCCTCCCAAAATTGGTCAGTCTCAGCACTGAGTGGTTCTGTCCTTTTCTTTTTTTCCCCCCTTGCAGCTGGGAATACACCACAGGTTATTCCTTTATTCTCTTGGCCTCTACTTCTTCTCTGCATTTTCTCAGCCTGGCAGCCAGAGTGTGTTGTTTATCTGGATGTTTCTAGAACATCACTTCTGGACATCTTGCTGTACTTCATGGACTCAAGAAGTTTCATGCCAAGTTCACTTACAGTTTCAATATTTAGCTTATATATTTTTTTTCATGTTGTATTTTATAAGGTAAGCTACTGTTTAGCAAATCATATCGCAATTTGATACTGAGCCGTGCAATGTGAAAGAAAGTTGACATAGAGACCGTTGCCTTGATGAGAAGGAGAATTTTACTGACTGCTGGAGGTCGTTTAGTCTAACATACAAGCTTCTACCGCAGTCAGGAATGTTTGTTGTAAATGTTCAACACGCTGCTATAAAATGTGCAAAGCAGTGCTTGATGCTGGCGCTTAAAACATGCTTGTTATAATGAGATCTCCCACCAACAAACAGATGTGGCGAACCAGCATTATGTGAAGTTAACATCTGTAGATAATTGGATGGTGTAGCTTTTTGTGGAAAACATGTTGTGGGCCCCTGTTCCTCAGTGAGAAGTCATTATCAGTGTTTATGTTAATAGCTTTGCCATACCAAAGCAGCATGTGTTCTTGGACTGAAGGGGGTTTGGACAGCTAGTTCTGTTTTCCAGTTCTAGGTCACGGGTGCATGACTGCTTAGATATTCAGAAGTGTTGAATATCAAATTTGACTTCACTCACTAGATGGCTTGGCCTTGATGCCAAACTCACATTAGCCTTATGTCCTTTTAAAATAATCATATTAACTTAACTAATGTGAAAATAACTGTTCAGAATGTATGAGGAAAGAAAATGTCTTGGTCCATCTTGTATCTTCTTTTTTTATGTCTTTCTCATAAAAAATGTTTGTAATTGACTGCAGTTTTATCATATTTGATATTTACATTCAGTCTCATGGCAAATTCAATACATCATTTATCCATTTCAGTTAATAAGCATATCCAAGGACAAGGCATGAAACATGAATGCAGCATGATAGGCAACTGAAATTGTTTGCAGTTGAGCTTGGAATGAAAGTAATTTAACATGTCAAGCAATGAAAATGACGAGAAGTGATGAAGGTTGCAATAGGTAATCATTTGTTTTCAGTCTCGTCCTGAACACTAACAGCTCACACATCCATTCAGTCATTTCCTTGTAAATAAAGCTCAAGTATAAAGCATGCAGACAGCTGTAGCCAGTTCATTTCCTGCTTGACTAAATATTAAGATGGGTGAGATGTGATATACTGTAAAAGATTCAAACTTGTGTTGTGTGTGTAGACAGGTGCCCTGTATGCCTCCAGCATCTCTGAAAATTCTGTGACCTCACGCACCCTTGGAGTTTTCATGCCGTAGATTTTTTTTTTTTTTCTTTTGAGACAGAAAAAGAAGTCTAAGAGAGAGAAGTCCTGCTTTGTTGTAGGAAAAAAACTGGGGAACTGAAAGGCACATTCAAGCTAAACACAACTAAAAACATGGGTAAATACCATCATCATTCACAGTGGCACTGTAGAGCATAAATGAGGGGAAACTATACCTGAACATTGTTTTGCTTGCAGCCCAAACATGGAATTTTGTTTTACTTCATTCAGTCAGTCTGATATTGTGTGCACATGCCATTAGCAGTTTAAAAGCGTTGTTTCTGTAATTAACTTCATTAGTGTTGATCCATCTGTGGGCCTTAATGGCATGTTGCTATGCAGGTATTAGAATGCATTTATGTTCAAACAGAAAGTCATCCCCCTCCTATTTCAATTAATCCAGCCTTCTTAACAGGAAGTTATCATCTCAGATTTTACTCATACTAAATATAAGTTTGGTACCTAGGTACTTCCAAATCATCTACAAGTCAATACTCTGCCTGAATGGGTCCTGTGGGCTGCTCAGCCTATGGTGTCTGTGTAGATGGCTTTAATTCCACCGGCAGACCTCTGACAATTCAAGGTAAACTAACTGAAAATGGGCACACCACCAAACCTATAATCGCAGGACAAATAAAAGAAAATGTAGGCTTCAGAGCAGCTGGTTTAGTCTACTCTTTGTTAAATGGATACAATGTGTTAAAACAAGTTTCATCCAAACAGAGTCAAAGACCGTGGCAGTGACCTTTGTTTACTCCTCCACTGCTCACAATCTCAAGAAGATTTCAGGGTGTTTTGTAGACAAATGTTGGTTTACGCATTTAAGAATCCTGAGCTTCATTTGGTGATTTAGTACTCTGAGCTCTGGCCATCGGGCAGTCAAAAAGCTGTGAAGGACTGTTTTTTTGTTTGTTTTTTAACCAGGTTTAAAGTAAACACATCATCAATAAAATAAAATTCCTGTGCTTATTTCACAACATTTTAGAATCACAGGAATTAGTGGAGCCTTCTGAGGCAAGTTTACCTGAGGTACAAGAGCTGAGAAGGTCAAAGTTAAGTAGAAAGATGAGGTAGGTTACAACTGATTACATTATTTTATTCTGAAGTATGTATTCATATGTGATATTATATACACTGGCCAAGTACTTTATTTGGTACACCTTGCTTGTTCTGGGTTAGACACCCTTTTGTCCTCAGAAAAAATATTTAGTACATTGTTAGTGTTAGTGTTGTAGTGAATGTTTCTCTTGGCGCCCAACAGCCCTTAGCAGATTAGTTTAAAAATGATAGCAAAATATACCACTGTGTTTTCATTATCACTTTGGAACGGGTCATATAGTCACCTGCCAAGAAACCTATGAAGCTGTTGCTATTTCTAAACAGGCAAATTCTGAATTGCTTTCAACATAACTGATATAGACAGAAGTACCTGAAAAAATGTTTTGTAATGCAGCAGAGTGCTATAGCATGTTATTATCTCCTACTGTCTTAGGCTGATAAGGAAAAAATGCCATGTGTCAAAAATGTTAATCTGGGTCTTAGAAAAGAGGGAAGATGCATGTCTCAGTCTGGGAATTAATGTTCAAATACTTTCATTAGAGCACTGTGATTGAAATAACTCCTTGAGTGAAAAAAACCCAAAAACTTTTTCCAAGACTTTCTTCTTTGTTTTAATAGCAAAATAGCTGAGCAGTGTTCATACTGTCACTGCATAGTGGTAAAAGCTTATTCAGATTGCAAACAGTGCAGAGATTGCAGCTTTTGCATCTAAACAGGCCATGGTAACTACTATCATGGAATATCTGAGAAAATGTGCTGTTATCTGTTAAAGCTTTTAAGCCATTGTCTAAAGGCAATATTTAATGGGCAAATAGCACTGGAACAGCAGATTTTAATTTTTCAGAATAAAGCTGTATTATCACTGTCCATGATTTGAAAAACTCTCAATGGGGCAACACAAAGTGCTTCTGTTAACAAAGAAAGAAAACATTGAATAATCTGAAGTGTAGGAGCCCGTGATTCAGCACATGTATTCAATTTTATTCCAAATTCCCTCTCTCCGTGGTTATGCACTTCCTTTTGACTTTTCCTAAAGCCAAGCAAATAAAAATATTTATAAATATTTTGTGTGAAGTCTCACAGTTTCTCATGCAAGAGATATATAGCGCATTTACGTTTTTTTCAGTCTTAAAATTGATTCATTTCCTTGTTTTCTTATCAATCTACACACAATACCTCACAATTACAAAGCAATAAGTGCTTTGGGAGGGGTGTATTAAGTTATCCATACATCCATTTTGTTTTTTTTCAAAGGCCACCAAAACATACACCCTTCACCATGCTTAAAAAGTCTGTCCATAAAACCTATCAGCAGAATCAGTGTACAAGGAGTACAATGCCAACTGGGAATGAATCTGACTTATTGCCAGCAGTGCGGCCCAAGCTCTCACTTCAGTTGCAAGGGGACTGAATAGCCAGTAACAGCATTCCCAGTACTCCTTACTCACATGGCACCTCCCATAGGACAACCTGAGTGATGCGATTCCAAGATTACAAAACATATGTAGACTGGTTGAGCAAAATCACATATTCACAAAAGTGTCCTTGAAAGGATAAAGAGTTGGTCAAGTGTTCAGTTCACAACCAGGAGATGATCAGTTGGCAGCTCAGTTCCTCTCTTTACCTGAGTGTCCAAGATATACAGCCACAGGTTTGATGACATGAGATTACAAAATCAGCCCAAAATCTATGGTGTACTAGTGCCAAGTGCATTCATAAACACCCTTATGCCCAAACATGGTGTACAGGTATAAACAAACTATGATTAGCAAAAAAGTCCAACAACAGGGTTCAGATCATGATGTCCCCAGATGAGGCAATTAAGTCAGTGAAGTCCTCAGACGGGGCGCCTTCCAACACCCCCCCACGGACTCCAAGAAGTACTCTGAATTGGCCCTAGGCAGATCTTCTTTCTTACTATAATGATTGTAGTGTATGTATATATGTGAGCCTGTCCTCCTTTTAAAAAACAAACTCATAGGTAGTTTTTGCAGGCACGTTTTGCAACCAGTACCTATGATTTAAAATAAAATGAAGTAACTTTGAGAGGTCGTGCACTAAAGAGCACATGAACATTTTCGATTTTTTTCTGGCAAATCCTGAAGAAATAGAGAAAAATGAGGACTAAATGGCATTAGATGCAACCAGAAAAGTTCAAACAATAAATAGACTGGTTCTTATATAGTGCTTTTCTACTGCACTCAAAGTGCTTTATACAACATTCCTTATTCACATCCATTCATACAAGCATTTCAGTATTTTGCCCATAGATACTTTAAGCGCCTTGAGGCAACTGTTTGTTCTGATTTGGCGCTATATGAATAAAGCTGAATACTTTGGCATGCTGACTAGAACAGCCTGGTATTGAACCACCAACCTTCCAAGGTGACCTGCTCGACCTCCTGAGCTACAGCAACATTACACATCAACATGAAACGGGAAGCCGCATGTTGGAGTTTTCATTTTGGGAATCTCATAGAGGTCATTTTGGAACAAATGAATGATAATGTTTGGTTTGGAGGGCATGCTGGTTTATGACTGCATGCATCTCCTCTTTAACTGGTGGGCCAATCTGAATTAAACTTTACATGAACAGTGTCGTGCAAAAACTGGCAGCATGTGGTGGTTAGCACTATCACCTCACAGCAAACAATGTCCTGGGTCTGAATCCTACCTGTGTGGATTTTACATGTTCTCCTACGTTCTCTGTGAGGGTTCTCTCCAGGTACTCAAGCTTCTTCCCACAGTCAATGATGCAAAGACATGCATGGGGTTAGGTAATTGGTGACTCTAAATTGATAGATGTGAATGGTTGTCTGCATGTGTTAGCAACTGATTGGTGACCCTGAATTGGTTAAGCAAAAGAAAATGGATGGACAAATGAAAAAATGTAAGTGTTTTCTTAATATCTTATTAATATCTTATTCTTAATATCTTAATATATATATATA
>JASGAU010403199.1:0-13794 GCA_030220045.1 Australoheros facetus | reverse complement strand
TAAGCATCATAACTGGATAGTTTTATTCAACATTAATGTCTCACTTAATATAGTTGGAAATTAATCATTAGCTCAGCTGTATTCCTTGATGTTGAAATGTTTCATGCTTGTTTTAACAGCTTATTTTGAATTAAAGACTTAAAATTAAACCACAAAAAGGAGAAAAAGTTTGTTCTCCGTTTAACCAGCTGCTTTTACACAGCTGTGCTTCTCACTCACGGTTGCTATGAGCTACGCAGAGGTGAGGACAGGTGACGCTGATATGAAGGCTAGCCGCTCACTTCTGGCCTTTGTGGTCTTCGTGGGCCGGGTCCTTCGCAGGATTGAATTTTTGACATCTGTGTTGATATAATCTGTACGCCTGGAACTCGTGCACTGAGAAACGTCCCGGTGCAAAGTGCGATTAAAATGCGTAAAAATTTTTAGTCCGTTATTTTCCCCATAATTAATTAATCGAAATTAACGCGTTAAAGTCCCACCCCTAATATATAAATACATATACATATATATATCTATATATATAGATATACATATATATATCTATATATATAGATATCTATCTTAGCAATAAACAGTAATTTTGAAATTGGTCTGTAGCTACTGAAAATAGACACTATTCTTAAAATAAGCAGATACTGGACCAGAGACCAATGAGGTCTCTGATCAAACTTTGTAGAACAAAATAACTTTCAGCTGCGCCTCATCTTATGTTCTTTTTGATATGAATTTCAGTCTCTTGCAGCAAAAGCAAGCACACCGAAAAGTTACTGCTGTTTGGGATTTATTGTTATGCACTCATATGAGGACCTTTGTTCTGTGTTTTTTCATGATGCCTGCATGCTTTAGCTACCCAGTTACAGAACATTAATCTGAGTGAATGAAAGTCCAAAGCATAGACCATGCCAAGGCAACAGATGCCTTTTGTATTCAATTGTGGCAAGATCTGAGGAGATCAAGCAGGAGAAAGTGGCACAGACTGATGAGCAACAGAATGAAAGCAACAACGGATGGAGGAGAGAGTGCATTGATTACATTTCCATTTAAATGGAACTGGGTTGTAAATGGGAAGAAGAGAACAAATAAAACTCTACTGTTTAAAGTACAGTAGTATGACTGTACAACCATAGATGATATAGAAAGGATATTCCTTTTTAATTATTTTAAAAGCTAGTTTGAGATGCTTATGTTAACCTGGATTTAAAATAACTCAGCCATTAGACGGATTGTCATAATCTGTCATTCAGTAGTCATTCATATGCACAGAATGGTACTATTCATTCTTGAAACACTTCTGCAACTTTTGCATCAATTTTACCACATACATGCATCTGCGTAACAACAGCATGGGAAATTGTGGGCATGTTTAGTTTAAGGCACCCTTAATGCAGAGCAGCTAGCATGGCAATAGACTCTTGTCTTCACTAATATTAGTGTCCTTTGCATTAATTTCTTCTCCATTTGATGACTCTTCATCCTTCAGAATACAAATGGCCCAATCTGCTGCATGCCCTACTTCATTTGTTCCTAACATTATTTCACCATTGCTCCCTGACCTTTCCTCTTACTTGTTCAACTCGTCTGTGTCTCTCTCACTCTGTGGGTCATCTGACTTCCCACGGCTCACCTCTTAAAAATTTCATTACCAGAACGCTACCTGCTGCAGCAAGCCAAAGTGAATGCCATGTCAGCCTCAGGTTTAGATATTAATTACGACCTATTGTGGGAACAATGGGAAAGTTTAAGACAGAGAAAGGTTTATGTTTGTCCTGTTTTCTCTCTTTATACGTATACATGCTTACTGGCCACTACATTAGGTATACCTATTCAATGTTTTGGTAATGCAATAATGACCAGAATCTACGAGGAGTGTTTCCAGAACCTTGCTGAATCTATGCTGTAAAGAATGAAGGCAGTTCTGAAGTGGCCAGCGAGTGTAGTTACCAACACAAAATAAGTCCCAGAAAAATGTTTTCACTATTTTAGTTCCACTGCAGTGAGTCAGCCCTCATCAGCCTCATGGCTAGTTTATGACTTTCAACGCATTGCAGCATTTATTTAAAGTATAAAATAAATAAAACAGCCAAATGTGGCTGTTGGCTAATTTTAGGCATTTAAATGTAAATATTTATATGAGGGCAAATATTTAAAACCTGTTGAGCACACCTGCAAATGAAATGTGTAGGGTCTGTCTCAAAGCTCTCGTCTTATTCCCATCTGTTTTCTGTAAAAAGGCCTATATATGCTACTATGTTACTCTTTAAAACTTGTTAAATTACAACATTACTGCCATTAGAAAGCATTATCTTATGTTACAATGTTACCTAATTGAAACTGACTTCCTGGACTTCTTTGGGGTTATCAGAAATACACATCTCTTTGCAATTATCTTCCACGTGTTGGTAATACGATCACAACAGCGTGATTTTGTACATTTAACTCTGAGTGCACCGAATTTAACTCACTGCACAGTGAGTTGATTATGGTGGCATCTCCTCCACCACTTAACCAGCAACAGGTTAATTTCCCTCAGACTGATGGCTTTAGCTAGCGGTTGTAGTTTTGGAGTATTAGCATCATGGTCCTCCTCCACAAGTTTTGGAGCTGTGCTTAGTTTGCAGGCGTTTCCTCAAAAAGTGAAACAGAGATCCTTAATAGCTGACAGAAACGTATCACCCAAACACAAAATGATGCATATACTTCCACAAAGTGATGGTTGTCCTCTGTGTCATCACACTAGCAGACCCTAGCATGCTCCTGGATACTGCTATTGCAGCTGTGAACCAAGGAGTCGGAGGAAGACACTTCACTTTCTCACTTTTCAGCAGTGACAAATTATCTGAAAGAGTACATTAAAACCGATTACTTGAAATGCAAAGGTAAAGCATTATATTACTTGCTACAATGAAAACGTAATCTGACTACTATAAGGCACTAATTTATAAGGTGTTACCCTTGTAACACCAGAAGACAGTGTATACATAGACTGAAAAGACTCATAAGGTGGAAAGATGAATGTTGCTTCCAAAAGAAGCCAATGTGGAAGTCCTTTAATGGCCACTTGGGGCTACCTCCAAAGCTGAGTGCATCCCCATAGACTCCCATGTGAAAATACAGTTTTACAGCATTTAAAAGCATGTTTATAGTCTGGCACAAAAGCTGTTTGGCTTTCATGGATAATTTGCTCTTTCATAACATGGATACTGGAATTAGAGGAGTGGAGCCATTCTGTGTTTGCTAGGCCTCGTTTTTGCTAACTGGAGTCACCGAACCTCTCATCTGTGTTTGTGCCTTTTGGAGCACCGTAATGGAATTCACTGACAAATTATATAGTTGGTTGTGTTGCTGACAGTCCAAGAAGTTTGTGTTATAGTTGTGGTACTTTGCAGTTATTAGCTGATATGTGTGTCTGGGTCTTGTACCTGTATGCTAACCGATAACTTAGCACTTCACACTCATCTAAATATGGTCACATTACATGCTGTCACCTCCAGAGCTGTCTGCAGTGCTGAAACTAAATAATCTACACTGTACAATCAAAATAGATTCAACACTACCAGCGGGTTATTTTCACATGAAGCCCACATCACAAGAACGTTGCCTTTTTCCCCTTCAGCAAAGCATCTCCATCGACTCACAACTGTCATTAACTGGATGTGTTCAGTTTTCGGCGCCATGTTCGCCAACTCTTCACACTGTGGTGCCAAAATCACAGAAATATTTGGGACATCACAAACAAGAGCACCAGTGATGCTTAAAACATATTTCATGTCCATGTCAATGCTCAGTCGTGCCTTTTTAAAACTCCTTTTTTCTACTGTCCAGATGAGTGAGCATGGAAAGCTGTGAAGGCAGCATGCTTCCGATTAGTTTTGCAATCAAGGGAATTCCCACCATGTCTCCATTTTTGAGTAGCCTCTTTTTAAATTATCCCCCTGTAAGAGATGTATATGCCTTATCCTCTCTTATCTGAGGTTGTGGCTCTGTGGAGAACTGGCTCTGAAAGCACAGAAGTCCTCAGACATGCATTAGGAGTAGACAGGATTATGTCATTCAGCTATTAATATTACAAACCTTCAACACAGTGCAGTGCACAAAGAACTGGTAGTGCTGAAGGAAGTGATGCCTAATCACCAAGTGGAATGTGAAACAGTGGTGGACTTAAGAAAAAGATGGAGTCCACTGTCTGCTCAGGACATTAGTTACCATAGAGACTGGTGAGGTGTATAGGTGTATGGCTGGAGGAATGCAACGGTAAGGTCACAACAAACGTCTCCAAACACACACAAGCAGCCGTGGGCACGAACAGGAACACATAATCTGGAGATTTATTGTGTGACCTTTTTGGGATTTTGGCGAGCCACAAATCACATTGTGAGAGACAAACTACCTTCTTTTGCAAAGGAAAAAGGTCGCTTTCATGGTCTGACATCTAACTGGGAACACAAAGCGCCCCCCCCCAGACATTCTTCCATAATACTGATTTGCATTTATTCAAATGATTTTATTGTGTAGCTAGAATGATGGTACCTGAAGAAAGGTTAAAAAGATAATTTTTTTTAAACTAAAAAATGATGAAATTGTCACCAAGCTGATAACAACTGAGAACAAGACCAGTATTAAAAAGGCCATTAATCAGTTCAATTTTGTGATGCTGTAAAGCATCTTCTAATTAAGGTGTGAGGTGGAAATACACCAGCGAGTGAATTCCTCACGTTTTTGAATAGAAAATAAAGCTGAAACATTATCAGAGACAGACAAAGAGAGGGGGAAACATCCATGTCCACAGTGAGGATTTAATTTGAATGTGAAAACCGAATCAGGTATTTATCATTTCTGGGATGAAAAACAGGTGTGATTTAAATAACAGGGTGCCAGAAATGCAGAGATAAAAGGCGAGCAGTTTTAGTTTAGGTTGATACTAATTTTCTGACAAGAATTCAAAAGCAAAGATAAACTGAAGGGAAACCAGGAACACCGGGAGCCAGGAGACACTACCGCATGGCAAAGAACTGAGGGGAGAAGCTCAGAATACTGGCTCCAGGACCCAGGGCCCTATAAACTACAAGAACCCCACAACACATATTTTAACTATAGAGTTTGATAGAAAAAAGTCAACTCATTTATGTCTCCTTTCTTTTTAAACACCCAGAAGGTACTCATTACTTAAATATTAAATTGTAAATGTTAAATATTCTCGTTACTTGAAAATTTTTACTACATAATTTTGCTAGGGAACAGACAGTCGTACATATGCTACGATGGTTATAGTAAGCTTTACTTTAGAACAAATTCTGATTCTCTTGTTGTGCTGCACTTACATTTTATGTATCATTAAGAACCAGTAAGTATTGTTAGGTATTGTGCGTTCCTGAACTGTCTGGTGAGCAGTTCCTAGAAGATGCTGCGTGTCGCTAATTCAATCACAAAGAGAGTGCAGCACAAAAAAACCCTCCTTGTGATTGCTTTGGTCTCTAGCAAATAGCTGCACTCACCTGTAGTTTGCATGGAAGACACCAGCTTGTCTGCAAACACTCAGCACTAACCAAGCGGTAGCAAAACTTGAAGAGGTGTGATGCGAACTGTAAAAGAAGAATGCTCACTTTCAAAATAAAAGCTGTACCTCAACAGGGAGGATTCACATCTATTGCGTCAGTGCTTGATGGTGAACATGCAAATGGGCAGTAGAAAAAATGGACACACCGACTGTGATTTCACCCATTTTGAAGCTTCAGTGTTACAGCTATTTATTTTTTTTGCGGGGGGGTCACCATATTTAGATGAATTGTAGGTTATTTTACTCACCAGAACTGAAGTACAAACTTACTGGATGGTCTGTACCCCACAGCAAACCATATTATTGCCACATAATTCCAGTCAGCAGAGGTGAAGCCTAGCATAATGGACTGACTCTAAAGGCCTATATGGGGGATACCTGTTTAATAAAGACTCCAGTATTCATATGGATGAGTTAATAAAAAAAAAAAAATCACCGAGAGTTATGACACAGGGTGCTATCCATAGAGATGAAAACCATGTTTGTATTGTTGCTTTACTGCTCTAAAAATGGACATTTTTAACACGGGAGTCTGTGGGGACTGGGTTGCAGTGAAGACACTTCAGGGTTGGCTTCATTTTCATCTCTGGAGGCTCAGCTAACAGCACTTCCATTAACAGCTGGCATGAACTAAGTTACTAGCTTAGCTCATGCTAATAGTTGCTAACTTTTTAATATTATTCAACAGGGGGATTACTCCTCACAGTCAGGAGCCTTTGTCAGTGATATCGAGCAACAGGCTGTACATGTAAATACGCAGCCTTATGTATTATTACTCTGAATGTCTGAGTGTATATATATATATATATATATATATATAGTATAGTATACTTTGTCTTTTTTGTAGCCAAATACTAAACTAATTAAAGCAACAAGTCAATAAGGATTTACAAGCAAGTTCATGATGTTTAAGCACATAATCAACTCATACACTAACCTTACTGGTTACATTTTGCAGTGCCTTACACCGGGGAGAAATATTTAGCCGATTTTTGGCTTAATTGGCTGGCCAGTGTATAAACAGCAACACAAAGACAAACAGAGACATCCCCGTACTCCAGAGCTCCACGAGGGTTTGATACTGTATCTCATCCATCACAGCACTCCCAGCAAAGTGCTGAGAGTTCATTTCCACCGTGGCTGCGCAGGAAACCACACCCTGCTAATAAGCAAATGCTCATTCAGGGACAAACAAACTTCCAATCAGCTGGGAATGCAGCTCACAGAAGTGTGCTGTGCATTCAGGTGTAGCAATTGATCCCTGTTGAGAGTTTCAGTGGGAATCTCACAACAGATGTTCTTTTTATAAAAAAAAAATTAGAACCATGAAGTCAGAAATAAGACTGTTGTTTAAAATATAAATTTTCAAGGATATGTGTCTCATTTTACCTTTACTATGCTGTTCCTACAATAAGTTATTATGAATGGATATGTAAAAATCTCACTGTATATTTATCAGTGTGAAATGAGAGGCTTTTATCTTGCATTTAATTACACCTCCCGCATAAATCAGATGTTAGCATACCTACAGGGACCTGAGTGCCCGAGCCGTGGCTGATAAAAGGGTCCTCTACAGTGTTTTAATGGGAATTAAATATTTAAAATCTAGGTATTACCATTCCTAATTCTAAACATATTAAAATGAAAGAGCAACTTTAATCAGACTCTCTTTTGGACTGTTGGACACTTTGTGTCTGTGTTGATTTTTCAATGTAAAAAACAAACCCTGTGCATTCACAGTAAGCTAACTAATCCACCTCCCAGCTCTCCTTTCCCCTCTCATTTCTGTGCATTTGTAAAGCTGACTGATAAAAGCTCGAGCATACACAAAACTTTCACTCATATTCAAACTTTATCCTGGCTGTGTTGATGTTCTTCTTTTTTTTTTTCACACAGCCAGGGACAGATGTCTGTATGTTGCCAACTTTCTGTCAACTTTGTACACTATTGCGTCACCTCTGACACGTTCTATTTGGACACACAGTAGGAAGCACATCGTGTAACTCTATTTGGCAACTATCCTTCTCTCTCTGTCCTCCAATATTCTGTTTGCTTCCTGACACTTAGAGGCATCGAGAACTCAATAGTCCTCAGTGCTGCAAACAGAGCCGGGATCCTAGTGAGGACGAGGATGCTTTGATGTGATATAAAGTACATACAAGTACTGCAAGAATGGCTGCTGCCTGAAAATGTCTGTACGCCACAGAACCCACCCGCTGTACAGAACCAATTAATTAGATCCTGGGTCACACTTTTCTGTGCAGCAGCGTTATCTCTGCAGTGTTCTCTGTGCCTGGCAGAACAAATGGAGAGCAATAATATTATCCTTGTTCTGTGTAGACTGCATATAAAAGAAATGCATGACTTCCAGGCTGAAAACTGAAGCCAGTACAGAAGTGGCTTAGACCTGCATTTTTATGGCCAGCAGGGGGTATCTTTTGTTTGGAGCCGGGGAGGTGGGGGAGGGGGCATGGTTATATAGAAATGTATGCACAAAGACCCCTTGGCTTGGGCCCATTTACTACTGAGTACAGGAGTCTATGGTTGCACCCACGCTGTTGATGGATGCATCTTGCTAACCAACCAAGCTAACCAAACAACCTGGCTGTTCACCAAAATATCCATTACCCGATTTCAAGTGGTTTTTGTTTGGTGGTGGTGGTGGTGGTGGGGGCGGGGGCAGGGTTGCCTCGACTTGGATCCACTGGCAGGATGCAGTATTTAGTATTTCATTGTTTACAGTATCAACACAATGTCAGGTTAAATTAAGTGAAGCCAAATATCAGGATATCTGTCTGCTGCAAACACAACATCACCCACAAGCCTGCAGCCGCCTGAGTGGCCACGTTTATTGTTACTGAGGCAGAAACCATGTCAAGGCCAAATTCTCAGTTTAATGCACTATTTAATGGGAAAAAAATATACTATTAAGACAGAATAAACATATTTTAAAAATGCAATTTTGTTTGCATAAATGAACACCACATAAATATGTTTGCTTGCTGCACATGAGGCGGTGCAGAACAGACATGAACAGGTGTCCTCAGTCAAATGGATAAATGCTTTGATTTTCCACAGCTTGGCACAGAGCTTCCTGGATAGTTGTTAAGAGGTGAATCTGTAGAATATGCACATTTGTTCTTCATGCAGTTGCAGTTTGAAGTGGCTATGCAGATTATATATACATAACATATGATTTAATTTCAAATAAAATTTTCTGACTGTGTTAGGAAAGGTACATGTTTCCAAAAACTGTGTATTATCTATTATCTATCCAACAAGGCACACAGCATACTGCTGAATTACTAATGCTTTTTGAATTCAGAAAGTCTAAATGTGTAAATGCTTTTAAAAACCCTTGACTTAATGACACGTGCTCTGTGTAGGATGTTTAAACATTTAAGTAGTTTAAAAGCTGCTAACTTGAGGTCTTGTGTATAGAGGTATCATTCATGGCATGATACACACAGAATCCTTCTAATGTATATGTATGTAACAGTTCAGACTCTGAGATGATTTAGAGGTAAATGTATTTGTGGAGCACGGACTGCATTTCTTTAAGATGAGAGGAAGAAACAGGCAGAGACCTTTCACATAGATCACTGTCAGGCTATTCTGACAGAATAACAGGAAGTGGTTATTCAGGAAGTAATAGACAATCCAGATTTTTATCAGGACATAAAAGAAGTAAAATATGTTATATTTACCTCCTTATTATCCAAAATAAGCACAAGTTAAATTGAGCAGAGTATCAACAGCAGCAGATTCAGGAGGAAGAAAAGAACATGAGAAAGGAGAGCGGTGCTTGAGAGAAATATGGGAGTGAACAGTCAGAGATAATTCTATTGTTTCAGGCCAGATTCAAAGCAGATGTCTTGGTTCAGTCAGGGAACGGCTAATAGGAAAATCGAATTCAAATCCTGCCTAGATTACATTATGAATTCATTTTGGGCCATAAAAAAAGAACCTTTCAATTCATGGGGTGTGTCAGATACTGGAGATAATGGATGGGCAGAAGCTTTTTCCCAGCAATGATAAAATTATTAAAGTATTCCAGTTTATTCCAGTTATAATGTTGCTTTATTGGGCTGAATTAGACGTTTTCTCCAATTCAATAACTTACAAATGTACTCTGCAGTTATATTCAAGAATACAAAGCTGGGGAAGACTGAGAAATTTATATCTCTGACATTCACACAAAAACACTACACATAATCGGAGAGGTGGTTCGGTGCCTGGTGAATGGAGCTGCCGTGGCTATTGTCCAAATCAGACCGGAGGCTGAAGGGATAAAAGGAGGCACTGAAGGGTTTTGATTGCGCTGAAGGTCATCTCATGTGAACCGCAGTGCTAACCACCACTTAAAGGAAAGATTTTTATGAAAGGTAACAGTTTCTGTCTATATAGAAACTGAAAAGGATTTCAGCAATTTGTTACACCTCATTCACTCACAACTTAAAACATATGGAAGGGCTGCAGTGTTACCCACTGAGCAAAGATGTGGTTTCAGGGTTGTAAAGTTCTCCTTTAAAATAAAGGCCACTTTCACACCATGCAGTTTAATACTTTAATTGCTAGATATTACTTTTATTACCAACCACATCCTATAAAGAGAGGGCTTTATATTTATATGTACTTTTACATGAGCTGGAAAAATTTACCCCGGACCTTTATGAAAGTAAAAAGGTTTTAGTGTAGCATTATAAAGGCCGGTGTCCTTCCAGCATAGGCCTTGCCCATTCATTAAAGTGGAAACACATTTATTCATCATTTCCGAAATGCTTACATGCATTATTACTGAGGGGGGAGGAAAAAACGACCAATGCGACTGCTTGATTGGAGAACTTGTTGGCTTTGTAGGTCAAAAAAGACAATTTAAGACCAACAGAGGCCTAAAGGCCCCTAAAGGCTTGGACACAAACTAACTACTTTACGTTTGTTGTAACCAGTTCCCTCCATACTTCTGTTGGTCTTTGAAGAACACTTGCTCGATATGTACAAAATCTCACTTTGACATAAGGCAGAAATTCTTGTTATGAGCTCTTTGGTTTGAAGTTTTCATGGATTTTGCACATCTGGTCATAGACCCCAATCACAGCATGTGTTCTGTCACTTTAGGACCAAAGAAAGCATGCACTGAAATAACAGAAAGCACACATATTCATAATGATCCTGTGGCAGTGCAACAGTTTCCCCTCATATGTCATTTGCGCTTGATTTGCCTTTTAATAATTTAATGCTCCATTGCTCTCTAAGAACATAATGCAGTGCAGCACTTTGCTGTAATACTTAGCCAGGAACAATTGAGGAGGATGCACATAATAGCTGCACACTATACCTAATTTCCCCAGTTCACATGAAATGACGGACCACACATGCTCAACAGTTTCTGCTCTGGGAAGTGCGTTTGGCCACTGCATTAAGACATCTACTGCAGTCATAGAAAAACGGACCTCGCAGCATTGTCAGAGCCACAAAGTTGAGACAAGACGCTCAAGCAGCCTCTGAATTGAAATTAGCTATGAAAGGCCTTTGATTTGTGAAGGTTTTGGGACCATTTATACTTGAGTGCAATTATCATCAAGTTTAGGAAATCGTCCCTTGATTTTTTTTGACAGAGTTCATCCAGTACTTTGATGGCTTTTTCTTCCTGCGTCTTTGTATTACAATCAGCTGATTTCAGTTTGTGTGCAGGGAGTGGTCTGCGACTTTTGAGGAGATAAATATGGGCATTGCTTTTATTTGTATTGCGCGAAAGGGTAAGAGTGCAACGGTAAGGTGCAAACTGCATCCAGGACAGAAACAATAAGGCTTTGGCTCTTTGCAGCGTGCTAACACAAAGCTAGTGAAGAATCCATGCTGAGCCCAGCCCAGCCCAGCAGCCAGAGCCTGATCTCTAACAGGTAACAGACGTGGTGATGAGAAGTCATGCCTATAGCTTTGCAGCCTTCATGGGCTGTAGCCTGTGGTTTATATTATGAACTGGTAATCATGTGACAGTGCATTTCAGGAGCAATGGAGTAATGCAAAAGCAATTTAACGAGTTATGTAACGAATTACTTTCTCTGGTGGGAAGTTGCATTATTTTTGGCCCCAACACGGTTCATGGATGGCTGAGCTCCTCATCCTGTCTCAAAGGGAGAGTTCAGACACCTTTGCAGTGACAAACTGTCCCTGCATGGTGCAAGTCATTGGAAATGGAGGTCTTTTAGAGCCGTGGGAAGTGCTGCTATAATATCCTGACTGAAAGCTCCCAGACAGAGTCAGCACATACTGCTGGACATTATGAGGTGTTTTAAGGTATTTCGAGGAGTTTTTGAGCCACTTTTTTTAAATGATAAAAGAAATGTACAAATTCCTGTTGGTGGCCATCTGACTGACGGAGATGATCAATTAAAAGCAACGGAGAAAAAGACTGCTTGCTAAAAAATTGAAACAGATTTACAAAAAGACATTTATATGAGTGATACTGAACGTAAATACAAAATGCATTGTTCATATAGAACATTTAAAAACCAAAGAGATGGCCTACAGTTTGGGAAACCCTTGGAATCACTAACCCTTTCAGAGATGCGACTCGGGAGCCGGTGAAGACAGCGAAATGGAGAGTGATTAATATTTATCATGTCTCCCATCAGGAATACTCAAATGATTTTCAACCCGACAGTCGACTGCGCACAAATAATGTATCTGCCCGTCTGCTGGAGGATGTTGATGCAGGTCAGGAGTCCACATAACTAAACGACAAAATACTGTGTCAACGGCCCGTTTGAGCTGTAAAAATTAACTGATTTTTACAGTTAATTTGGATTTTTTTTTTTTTATTATCCACAGTTTGTCTGTGTAGATTCTCTGTCATCCAGGTCATGGTAGTCAAAGCTCCAGAGACTATCCACAGTTACAAAGCAGTGTAGCTGCTACGAAGATCAAACTCCAAGACATTTTTTTTAAAAACCGTCAAACACAAAGGGAAAAAGCGTCAGCCGGCTTTATTTCTGGATGCTTGTTTCTATGCTTATGCCAACGCGCACAACAACAGAAATGGTGCTACAACTTATTTAAGCAGTTTCAGTCATTAAGGTTAACGAGAAGGTACTCCCACTCCCACTCCCACAAAAATAGCAAGGAGCTCCGTCTTTGTCTTTCCCCATTTTGTCTGAATTCCTCTGAGAAGCGGCCCTGCCAGCTTCTGTTTAGCAGACAGAAAGTCAGACCACCCATCGGACGTTCCCTGTTCTCTTAATGCGGCCTTTCAAAGTTTTATAACCACAGTTGCTACTGTGAGGAAGCGTAACCCCAGAACACTAATGTCATCACGTGATTTTCATTGTGTTGCTGCTGTCTGAGTTGCATGCAGAATTCATACGGTCCAAAAAAATGATATAGGCAGCTGGTGACTTTTCCACTCTCAGAAAAATGTCTTGTTTCTTGGGAGACAAGGGGCGGGTGGAATAGAAGAACACGTTCCCAGACCCTTTTTTTTTTTAGGGGTTTTTTCGTTAACGGGTCCCTAATTTTTCACTAATTTTAGAGCCTTTTTATAGGGTCTCCTTTTTGTGTTTTACGAGTATGAGACATTGTATAGGAGTACTTCAATTTGCCATGTATTGCTGTACTTTAATATATTTTGATAGGAAGTACAGCACATTTTATCAGGTGTATTATATTGGGTAAAATATACCCAATGTTAGCGATAGTGTTACAAAACTGCTCATTAGTGTTAGTGTTGCTAGGGTTAAACAATCTGGTGTCCTTCCTTTCATCAGAGATATATACACTGTTGTAATGTAGATTGGGATGAGAGTACAAAGTTTTTGCTTGTATTCTACGAACAATGCACACATTTATGAGTACAGATGCAGCCAGTTCATTCCATTAACGACTTCTACCGAGAGCAGCACAAAACAAAGGGTCAGCGACATGGAGACCGATGAGCAAGCCAGTAATCTACCAACTGAAACAGCACTGTATAAGCAAAGAGTTGGCTTTATGCATGTGTTTGTGCTCAGAAACAGAACGGCAGGTCAACTGAAGATATGCTCTGATAGAAGTTAGGGGGATTGTACCGGGTCTTAGAAGCTGTTCCCAAGATAAATCTGACAGTTCAGGTGGAGTGAGGGCTGTGGATCTGTTGGATGTGTAGAAAACACACACACACACACACACACACACACACACACACACACACACACACACACACACACACACACACACACACACACACACACACACACACACAC
>JASGAU010403195.1:0-11337 GCA_030220045.1 Australoheros facetus | reverse complement strand
GGGGGGGGGGAGACAATACGATTGTTTCCACCTCACTCTGCTTCCACCCTCGCAGTTAAAATTGTCATGGTAATGAAGAGGGTTTATTATTGCTGGACAGCAGATCTGACTGGAAGTGGAGGAAGATGCTGCAGCTCGTGATGGTGAGGATGAGGGCGATGGAGGTGCAGGTGGTGACACAGTGGAGAAAGTTTAACACTTTAATATCTGAACAAACTAAACGTGGGGTAAAGAGGACGAGGACCCCACCACCACCGGTGTCCTTCAACTGTAACTGTGAAAATATTCATACTATGAAGGTAGCATTTTGAATGGCTTCATTAAATATGCAAAGGTTATTGTTCTTAAAATGAATGCCTCATTCTGAGGGGGTCAGGTGGGAGTTTTCTTGCTGTAAGCTGCAGGGAGCTCGCGCTCTTTGCCTGAATACACGAGTCAGATCAGACACAATGAAGGGAAACACAGCAGGCTGAAACAAACCCAAATCATCCCGGCGTTCGGTGCCCAGACTTCCTCGGATTTAAAGCAGATAACAAAGTTAACCAGCCGAGTGTGGACAGCACGGTTCCTCCTGCCACCAGAACGTCACGGGTTAACTTTTCTGTTCCCGTGCTCTGAAATTCCCAAACAGCAATAAATATTCAGCCCTACATGTCCCATGTATGTCTTTGGGCCAAAAAGGCATACCTGGGACTGGCAGCACTGACTCAGGTGAGTCTCGGCCAGATTTGGGCCGCGTGAGGCTCAGACAGGGAAAGCTGCTGAGATCAAACCCAAACGTGTCTGAGGACGGGCTAAAAGCAGAGAACGGATTTCCCTGCAGGCACAGACGGATCACCACACGGGTGTAACGGGCACGTTCCCGGGCCTCTGACATTTTTTATCATGTGCAGTATTATTGGTTAAAGGAAACATAGTGAGACTATAAAACGGGATGTTTTTTGAACCTGTAATTAAATCACTTGTCATGTAAACTGTGAGTTTGAATCCTGGTTCAGATCTGATTGTTTTAGACTTTTCATGATATTTTGGATTTTTCTGCTCTGTTTTGAATTCCTCCCATATTGGCTTCTCTTCATTGGCTCCCTGTTAAATCTAGAATAGAATTTAAAATCCTTCTCCTCACCTACAAGGTCTTGAATAATCAGGCCCCATCTTATCTCAAAGACCTCATAGTCCCATATCACCCCAACAGAGCACTTTGCTCTCACCTGCTGTTACCTGTTTCCTCCTGTGTGCTGTTGTCTGATCAGCCTTCTGTGTGTATTCAGTCCTGCGTTTCCACTTTGTCGTTTTCAAAGCGTCCCCCGTGTTCTTTGGCTCTTGACCTGTTTGTCAACTTAATAAAGGTCTTATGCACCTTTTTCTCTGTTCAGGTCGTCTGCATCACCTCTGCACGCCACTTTAAAAGCACCAGACTCAGAGGGACAGTGACCTGCACCTCTTCTGTCCAGGAGGAAGGTTTCTGGTTGTGGATTACATTCAGCGTTTTTCTAACACGTGCAGCTGAGGCTGTTTGGTGCTTCCTGACGAGGAGAACGGTCAGTTTTTCAAACGTTCAGGTAGTTTGAGATGAACTCAGGGGGACGCAGGGGTGCCTGGACAGCCTCTCACTTACAGACCTCAAATCTGAGCTGAGTTGGACTTTTTTCTCTAAACAAAGCAAGGAGATGTGGGCTCTTTAGGTCTGACAATTTCCACTTTATTTTGAGTTTGTTTGACTCTTTATCGTGTTTATATCATGCAGGTTGTGGCAGGTTTAGAGCTTAACAGAAAAGCAGAGATTTAGACAAATTAAAATGGCCAAAGTCTGTGTGCTTAGGAAGGAAACGTGCAGGCTCACGGTCATGATGGCGAGCCAGCAGGGATCAGTCGGATTGAGATGACTGTCTCTGATAACTCTGCAGCTGCTAAAAAGAAAAAACACGAGAGGTGCTGCAGCAATGAGGACCTCCAACATGGCTGCATTACTGTAAGATATCAGACAAAGAGAAGCTCCGTGTGTGTGTGTGTGTGTGTGTGTGTAATGAAGAGGTTTCCAGAGCGAAAAGGGCAACCCCCCTCGTCGTCCTCAGGAGGCTGAGTGGGCGGACGGTCCTCAGCAGATGGATTGCTGCTCGCCTGCCGGAGGAGGAGGAGCTTAAAGTCTGTCAGCTGACGTCATGTTTTTGGATTATTTCTCGTTTCTACAAATACAACATTATTCACACACAGGACTCTATTCTGACTGACCTCTGTGTGTTATTACACGCTATAAAGCCCTCCGTCTGATTCATCAGGACTGTTTGAGCTCAGGCCCAAAATTCACTGAGTGTTGGAATCTGAAGGATCCTGATTTTCAAACTGTGTGACCAGAATTCAGTTTCTGTAAAACAAAACCTGCTTTCTCTCATTTTATTCTTTTTTTTTTACTGAAATAAAATTTTACTTCAGTAGATCAGAAAAAAGCATTTATTCCACGCAGAAACGATTGCAAAAAGATGCACAATGACCAAAAAGAAAAACTGAAACTGAAGGAAACATTAAAAAGGAAGCAAAATGACTAAAATACACACAAATGCAAAATAATCACAAAAAGTCCACAAAGAGTCAAAAACAGCAACAACAAAAAAAAGGAAAAAAATGCACAATACTCAAAGTAAACACACAGATAACATCCACAAGAGTTTCAGCATCATTTTGTTTTGAATAATTGTTTTTTAAAGTGATTTTAGAAGCATTTGGATTTTTACTTCAGTAAAATTCATAACACTACTTAAATAATCACACAAGAGCATCAAAACATGCAGTTCTTTTAATTCATGTGGTCAGCTGGTGCTGCTTTCCTCCCACAGTCCAAACAGGCGCTTGTTAGGTTCAGTCACCACATGTTGCACAATAAAAGCACAAAATCAAATGCAAGAAAGCAAAAGGAAGCAAAATGACTGCAAACACACAAAAAACAAACACACCGAGACGCAAAATCAGCAAAAAGAGACACAAAACACAGACACAGAGGTGAGTACAGAAGGTGGGCCAAAAGATTCAAATCAAAGACAGTAAAACAACATAAAAACATGCGATGACTTCAAAGAGACACGGAGGCATTAAAAGAAGACATGAAGTCCACAAAAAAAGTCGCACAAAAATGCAAAATATTCACAAATCAAACGCAGGAGAAACAAATACACAAAGGTCAGGATAAGATTCAAAATAAAGAAATGACCACAAACAGACCCATAAATCATAAAAAGAGTTTTTATTTCAAAATGAAAATAAATTAAAAAAATAAGCGCAAGAAAACAGACAAAAAGCATAAAAGACACAAAACAACCACAAAACACATCAAGAACGTTCAAAATCACCACATTACTGCGTCACTTTAAACATAAAATCCAAGTGTTTTATATGTAACGGAGGTTCAAAAATATGAGAGCAATGACTCCATCGGTGAAGCCATTAAAATCCTTATATTTTCTATTTATTGAATGAACTAAAATAAAACTGAATACAGTAACTAAAACACCATATAAAAGTCCAACTGTTTAGTCTGGGATATAAAAATAAGTTATAATCAGTAATAATTGTTCATAATTATGAATAAAAGTCGTTTTTGTTATTGTTTTAATGAAGATTTATCGGAACATTGTCGCCCCCTGCTGGACTTACCTTCTAATTACATCATGGCAGATCCCGTGATGCTCCGCGAAGGCGGTGTCACATGATAATGCTGACCAATAGCGTTTATGCGTTGACCGTTACTCTCCTGCTATTGGTCGATCAAAATTTAAAAGTACAGTTTGAAAAGTATGCTGTCGGAGGTTTCAGTGCGCCAGGGAAGTTCATAGGAAGCGTCCTGTGCTTTCGGAGCTGCCTGTTAACGCTGAATATACGATCTATTAAGCTATCGAAGAGTTTGGATTTATTATCGGAAAGCCCGCAGAGGGGGAGGAATTGACGTGCGGACCGATATTAGGTGAGTTTGTGGGGATTAACATCAGCTCGTGTTAGCTACCGTTATTATGCTAATGCTCGCTCCTTTCGTCCCATTTAAAGCGGAAAAAAAACACAAACTGCTGTTTATTCCTGCGTTTCTGAGCGTGTCGCTTCAGTTTCTGCCCGTTTAGTCTGAAGGCTGTGACATGTCTCCGTGTCCCGCAGGCTGATCCGGCGGAGCGGCGTGGAGCTCTGCAGCCATGTCTTCAAACACCCAGAACGGCTCGAAGCGGGAGGAGAAGGGCAGGAACATCCAGGTGGTGGTGCGATGCAGGTAAGGAGAGGAGACCGGCCTCCGTGTGCGTCTCTGTTTGCTGCTGTCAGTGCTAGCTGTCGACACAGCCTCACACACTCCAGATGTGATAAATCTGCTAAAGACGCGGCGGACAAAAGCAGTAAAATACATGAATCCATCATAAAGCTGCGTGTTTACTGGATAACCTGCTCTCAGTACACTTATTTTCCTGGAAGAGGCCTTTAAAGTACAATTATATTTACAAAAAGAGTCCACTGATATTTTACAGTGAGAACACAAATGTCTGCATACTGTGGAAAAATCAGGATTTGTTGCAGTCTTACAGTTAATATTTGACCCAAAATGGAGCCTCAGTGTTTAAACCCCTGATTTATTTCCTCTGAAGGTCTTAATCCTTAATGCTGGTTCTTTGCTGTAACTGGATGATGTTGATGGTGACGTGGGTGTTCAAAGTAAACACGGCCCAGGTTTTAGTAATGAGGTCAACATATGTACAAGCAATCCCTTCAGGATGCTCACGTTCATGCAGTTTTTTTGTTCTGTCAGCTCTGTATGATGTCACAGAGAGCACTGAAGCCCCACCCACCTAAGTTGAAGGGCAGTCGGTGAGGAGAAAGTTGGCTTAAGTGGGAAATGTAGTTAAAATGGCTCAGGACTGGAATAAACGAAGGGGCCTCACCACGGATCAGACAAAGAATCGGTGCAAAGCTGCTCTCTGAGCATCCAAGGATAATGATACGGGTCTGGATATGAAATGGTGGTTCATAGGTTTCTGTTTGCAGATGAGGAAAGCTGAAGTGAGTGAGTGAATGCTGTTTCCGGTTGCAGTTTCAGTCATTTTTAGACGTCCTGCTTTTCGGTCCGGTGAGACCTGATTACCGCTGGGTTTTGGTTAGCGGTGTACCGACTCTGAAACAAGACTGTAAATGAGATAAGACTCCATAATGTGCTAACATGGTTTCATTTCATGACCATGCGGAGGCTGAAGCAGGCGAGTCTGCAGTGAAGGCTCAGAATACATCACAGGAGACTGAAACTTTAGGTCAGAAATGTTGGATTTCAGCGGTTTAAAGTGAGCTGCTCGGTGCATCGGTGTCTGCTGGCTCTGAAAATCCAATGTTAAACTTTATTTCCCCGAAAGAGGCCATAAAGTCTAAAATGTCTCATCCTATTATGTGAATTCTATATTTGTAGCTCATTAAAAAGTCTCATTTGGCTCAAAGTACCTGCAGAAACTCTGTGTATATATTCTAATTATAATAAGAATTATTATTTTAAAATAGTGCTTTGACAGACGTGCAGAAAACTCAGTGACTTTAATCTGAGCTGAAGTCAAAACCAGCAGCAGCTTTTTGTTGGGAATGTTTTTGGGAACGCTTTCCTAAATGTTGGACCTGCCGATGACGTTTCTGAGAAGTCGAGTTTTTGTCGTTTTCCCGTGCCGTGTTTTCAGACCTTTCAACACCATGGAGCGGAAGTCGTCCCACGGCGTCATCGACTGCGATCAAAACCGGAAAGAGGTGATCGTGAGGACGGGAGGGATGAACGACAAGGCGGCGAGAAAGACCTACACGTTTGACATGGTGAGCGGACGCCGGGGTGAAGACGGGCGATCCTTCCTGTCTTTCCTTTTATACACGGACATTCAGTAAAACTCGAGCAGCTCGTCCTGTGGTCACACAGCAGGTTCATACAAATTATTTTAGTATTTTTCTATGAAAAAGGTTTAAAAAGTGAACAGCTGCCAGTTTTCTCATTGTTGCAACTTCATTGTGATGGTGACCTCATCGTCAGGGATGCTGGTTTTTGTCCTGTTCCCACTATTATGTCAGACAAAAAAGTGAGAAGTTCTACAGCTGTAACATCTGTAATAGCAGATTTCCCTCCCTCAGGTTTTTGGTCCGTCTGCCAAGCAAATCGACGTGTACCGGAGCGTCGTCTGTCCCATCCTGGACGAAGTCATCATGGGATACAACTGCACCGTGTTTGCGTGAGTGCCCTGCAGATACCCGAGCGTCAGCATTCATCCTGCTGGATGACTTTCGTTTTGAATCACTTTTTATTTTCATCTTTTTATTGACGATGCGAAATAAAAACAGCTACGGTCAGACGGGAACGGGAAAGACGTTCACCATGGAGGGAGAGAGGAGCCCGGACGAGCAGTTTACCTGGGAGGAGGTGAGTTTGTCCGGCTTGTTATTAAAGAGTATAAAGGAGGCAGCATGAAAATATCATTAGCATTTTTAGTTATTGGTCAGGTAATAAATGCTGTTTTTTGCATCTTTAGGACCCGCTGGCCGGCATCATCCCGCGGACGCTGCACCAGATCTTTGAAAAGCTTTCCGAGAACGGCACCGAGTTCTCCGTCAAAGTCTCCCTGCTGGAGATCTACAACGAGGAGCTGTTTGACCTCCTCAGCCCCACCGAGGACGTCAGCGAGCGGCTGCAGCTCTTCGACGACCCTCGAAACAAGGTGAGCGTCCCACATTTTGGACGAAACGAATACCTGCTGCGAAAAGCTCGGCGTATGGAAGTTTCTCCGTGTTTGCTCCTGCAGCGCGGCGTGGTGGTGAAGGGTCTGGAGGAGGTGACGGTCCACAACAAAGATGAGGTCTACCAGATCCTGGAGCGCGGAGCAGCAAAGAGGAGGACGGCCTCCACGCTCATGAACGCCTATTCCAGGTACCCGCTCTGAGACAACCAGCTGCGGTCTCACCGCCACATCGTTTTTGTTTGTTCACCCGTTTCCTGTTGTCTCCACAGTCGCTCCCACTCCGTGTTCTCCGTCACCATCCACATGAAGGAGATCACTCTGGATGGAGAGGAGCTCGTGAAGATTGGAAAACTCAATCTGGTAAAAATCTGTGGCATTAAACGGAGAGGAGAGGAGGCCGTCGCGACCTGTAAAGTCTAAAATTATCGCCTCCCCTCCAGGTGGATCTCGCCGGCAGTGAGAACATCGGGCGTTCCGGTGCCGTGGACAAGCGAGCTCGCGAGGCGGGAAACATCAACCAGTCGCTGCTAACGCTGGGCCGTGTGATCACTGCGCTGGTGGAGAAGAGGCCTCACGTCCCCTACAGGCGAGTCACGGACGAATGATCGAGTCTCTCCTCTCGTCCTTTAACAGAAGTCCGCCAAACGCCACGTTTGACTTCAGTGCAGCTGCTTGGAGTTCAGCGGCGTCCTGCTCCGAGAAGCTTTCCTTCTGCTGCTGATGCATATTTATAGGAGTGAAGGATGCTGTAACGATCAGCTGTATCTGTAGAGTTTATAAGTGTTATTGATCGGGTTTATTCTTCCCGCAGAGAGTCCAAGCTCACCAGAATCCTGCAGGACTCGCTGGGAGGACGGACAAAAACCTCCATCATCGCCACCGTGTCGCCGTCCTCCAGCAACCTGGAGGTACGTCCACTTTAGCGTCTTTATGTTCTGACAGAGCAGCAGATCTAAATGTGCTTTTTGCATTCCAGGACTCATCAGTGAAAACTTCCAGGCTCAGATTTAATAGTTTTCTTGTTTTTGTATAATTTTCTTTTCGTATTTTAATTTCTCGTCCTCCTCTTTCTGGCCTCGCAGCCACGTTCGTGTACGCCATGCGAGTATTTTGTGTTTTTACTGCTTGTAACTGAATTTCATCCTGATGATTCTGTGTGCAGGAGACGCTGAGCACGCTGGAGTACGCCAGCAGGGCCAAAAACATAATGAACAAGCCCGAGGTCAACCAGAAACTCACCAAGAGGACGCTCATTAAGGTACAGCTGAGGTCAGCGGGAGCGTCGGGGTTTATTTCAGTCTGGAAGGGCCTGACATCACACTGCCTGCAAAATATTAGGGAAAAGAGGGAATTCTTCTTAATGGGAATTGTGCAAAAACTCAGGTCGTTCAGTTTCTTAACAGATCCTTTCAGGGACGAAGCAGCTGAAACTTTCCAGCTTCATCGCTTTAAATTTAATTTTTGCATAATTCCTATTAAGAAGTCTCTCCTGGAATTGATTCAGGGAAACCTGAGCTGGTCAGACTGGAAGGGTGTGCTCGTTTTTTATGTATAAGCGAAGCGGCAGATTTCAGCACCTTCTTCTTGTCCTTCAGGAATACACGGAGGAGATCGAGCGCCTGAAACGTGACCTGGCCGCCACTCGGGACAAGAACGGCGTGTACCTGTCCTCGGAAAACTACGAGTAGGTCTCAGTTATTAGTTGAACTCTTTTAACCCGAGTAACTGGCAGACGAACGGTGAGATTCATCTCTTTAACCTCATCAGGAGCATGAAGACTCAGATCAGCTCTCATGAGGAGCAGATCGTGGAGTACAACGACAAGATCGCCATCATGGAGGACGAGCTCAAGAAGGTACGACCTTCATTCGCTTCAACCCCGAGCCTGATTTATAGTCTGAGGCGGCTGCGTGTGTGCTGGTGGCAGAAGAGCAGGAAACGAGTGAAGGAAAACCTAAAATGAGTTTTAAGTGCTGTTGGGCACCAGAGTAGGAATGGTTGTATCTAGCCTCTTGATTCTCAGTTTTCTAATGGTTCAGGAAACCTGGACATCCATCGTAGTCGGAGTAAATGTGCGACCCTGTTCTCTCTGCAGGTCACGGAGCTGTTTGTGGACAGTAAAACTCGACTGGAGCAGTGCGCCGCGGACCTGGATGAAAAGCAGCAGAGGTGCAGGGCTGTTTTTCAGTGGCAGATTCAAACCACCAGGGGTCGCAGTTTGACTTAATCGTGGTTTTTCTCGTGTGTGTCTCAGGCTGGAGGAGACGAGCAGAGACCTGCAGGAGACGAAGGTGAAGCTGAGTCAGGAGGAGTTCGTCTGCGCCGAGCTCTCCTCAGCCCAGGAAGCGCTCTACGACACGGCCGGCCAGGTACGGACGTTCTCCTCCTGCCGATGGGATTTCTCAGCCTTCAGCTCAGTTTAATTTAAAGTCTGAAACTCGTCTCTGTGCTTTTGCTCTTCAGCTCCTGAGTACGGTGGACGCCAGCACGGGCGACGTGTCGGGCCTCCACGCTAAGCTGGACAGGAAGAAAAAGGTCAAACATCTTTTTTTTTTAAAGCAGCGACATGTTTCACTGCATGAAACACTTCAGTGTGTTGTACTGGATCTGATTTCAGTCTGAAGATGACGGCTAACAGTGTGATTATGAGACTGGAGATCTGTGGAAATCTGTGAAAAGAGAAGCAGTTGAGACAGAGGAGCTTTGCATAAACACAGAAATACAGGAACTCAGAGGGTTTTGGTGGGACCACACCCTCCATGTGTGACCACTGTTTCCCCAGCAGACTTCTTTCAGGGAGAAACAGACTCCCTCTGGATAAGCACTCCCGAGAGACAGGAAAACAGGCGCTTCACAGAATGCAGACTAAGAACAGCAGAAAGAGTCAGACAGCTGGAAAAGTCCGGGGAGGTTTTTGTTGGACTGAGGGTGAAAGAGGCGACAGAACAAACCCAAAAGGAGTTTGGGTTTGTTCTCCTGTTTAACATTCATGTGATTAAACTTCACGATCTATCAGCCAACAAAGGATGAGTCACACAAAGCACCACAACTTTAAACTGGTCCTGCAGCGCAGTCACTGGTTGGTGGCTTCATGTTAAAGCTCACAGATGTCCCGAAGCACCTCTCACTTCAGTGTTTCTGTGCCTCTAACAAAACCATTCACACCTTTCTTCAGGTGACCTCGAGGTCACCTGATAGACTGGGTCCTAAATTAATTTCACCCGAAACCTCTGATGGTGCTGCCCCACGCCTGCTTTCACACACTGACGCATGAACAGTAGTGGGTCACAAGCTCCAGAGCCTGCCATCACCTGGATGACTGAGCCTGCACAGACGTATCTAACAAACCTGTTTCTCTGACTGAACCTGCAGGTGGAGCAGCACAACAGGGAGATCCAGCAGAGCTTCGCCCAGCGGATGGAGGGCGCCTTCAGCGCCATGCAGCGCTGCATTCAGCAGCACGGAGACAAACAGCGCCACACGCTGAGCAGCTACTCGCAGGCCATCGGTAAGACGTCATTGACTCCCCCCCAGAGCCCAGAATCACTTTCTTGGGTGTAGAAAACGACTTCTTGAAGATCTGCAGCGTTCAGTGCATTCACATCACTTTGTGGAGTTCTGCTTCTGTTTTCTGAAGTTGAGCATTAATAGGAGAAATTTACTGTGATTAAAACGTCGCTGCGGTCTTTCCTGTGCAGACGGTTTGCTCATGACCAACGAGGCGGCGCTGAAAGGCGCTCTGACCACTGTGGAGTCCTTTGTGGGCGGAGTCAGGCCGCTGGTGGCCGAGGGCGTGGCCCGCTGTCAGGAGAAGGTGCAACAGAACGAGGCGCTGTGTCTGCAGGACAAGGAGAGCGTGCTGCAGCTGCTGGTGAGGGTTTGGGGGCCATGTTCTCAGTGCATATCGGTGGTATTGTGTGATTAAGGAAGTGCACAGCTTAAGATGTGTCCAGATGTTTGTGCTAATGGGGACGGGGGCTTGTTTGTGTGCAGGAGGAGCACAGACGGGACATGGAGGAGGTCCTGGTCGTCCACACTCTAATGGGTTTATCAGCAGCCAAAGAGCTCAACGACAGTCTGAGAACATCGGTGGAGAAGCAGCGAGCTCTGGCTGACAAAGTTAGTCCACATCTGCACCTCTTCATCCATTAACATCTGTGCAGGGAACAAACGTGCCTGAGATTTGATCAGATATCAGAGGTAAAACTCTTCTTCTTCCAGCAGTGACATTCATTCTCTATGTGCCCTCCTCCTCAGGTGGAGGCGATGAAGGAGGTGGGTGTGGCTTTCAGCAGCTTGGTCCAGGAGCTGGCGGGGCTGCGGGAGGTCACCGTGCAGAGTCTGAGCGCCCTGCAGGCCGAACGCGACAAGCTGGAGGACGAGATCAGGCAGGCGCAGGACAGACAGCAGAAGGTACGAGCAGATCAGCTGCAGTTAAAATGAGCTGCTGCAGGTCAGAGAAGGCCAGAGGACACAGAGCCTGAGAGGACACAGCGGAGGCTTAGAGGAGACGGAGCCTTTGCTGTGGCAGCTCCGAGACTCTGGAATTCACTGCCACTGGGCATTAAACGGGCCTCGTCATTGGCCAGTTTTAAATCTGCCCTTAAGACAT
>JASGAU010403188.1:0-13614 GCA_030220045.1 Australoheros facetus | reverse complement strand
TGTGTGTGTGTGTGTGTGTGTGTGTGTGTGTGTGTGTGTGTGTGTGTGTGTGTGTGTGTGTGTGTGTGTGTGTGTGTGTGAGAGAGAGAGAGAGAGAATCCATGAAGAAGGCATACTATTCTACTAACTTGACCCAATTTGGGCTGGTCACATGACCTCAGATTCAGCATAACATTGCACACACCACAGTGACTGGTGGGTGTTGACCAAATTAATGTTTTATAAAGAAACACACACACACACACACACACACACACACATGGGCTTATGGTTTTAATATTTTTCCATGGCTTGTCTGTTCTCACCAAACTGTTATCAGCAATAAGACCTTTTATCTGAGGATTTTCGAAAGTTTGTCCCTTTACATACACATACTCATACACATACAAACACACGCACACACGTAAAGATAAAGAAAGTATGTGCAAAAAAAAAGAGAAATGCACAGATTGAGCAAGATGGAAGTAAGATCACAGAAAGAAAGCCTTGAAATGGCAGGAAGAGTCCTGAAGTTAGGTAGTCCCTAAGGCTGGCAGTCACCCATAAAAACGTGTGTACTCGCACACAAGCACACACCACTAATAAGCAGGTAACAGAACCACACGCACAGAAACAGGCCCCACAGGTGCAAAAGCTCCCACCAGTTTGAAAATGTGCTGAGATTTCTTACTTGTTATTGAAGTTAACTTTAGATGATTTTTCTTACAGTTTGTTTATATGGACCACATTGAGGTAGGTTTTTGAACATATGTAGTGATACAGTCTTTTTAACATACATTTATTTGATAATTTGACATAGGAGAGGGATATGGTTTTAAATTATTTAGATTTTATTGTCTGCTTATATAACACAGTAGATTAAATAACATGCCTGCAGCATACTCATTGGGGCCTGGGTGTGTATTTAAAAAAGGAAAATGGACCATGTGTCGTGTGTGATGCATGAATGAAGCAAAGCCTCTTTTTTTTTGCTTCCATGCATCACTGAATGCAGTCAGAGCATGACGTTGGTTTATTTCTCTTGAATAAGTTTAAAATATAAGGAGCTTTTCCAGCTTACCTATGTAAAGCAGAAATACGCTGAGTGAAACATACACAGTGCAATGATCGCAAGATCCGTTGTAAATGTCACATGTGAGATCTTGATATCCCACTTTAAAGTTAGTTCTCAAACACACACCATTATGAGTTACATATAAAATACATCACAGAACATGCTGCAAGAGTACCCCCACCACCACTTTATACCCAATCATTTAGCATTGGAGAGGGAGGAGAGAAGCAGTCATTTGTCAGCGCATAATGCAGGACAGCAGAAAAAACTGGACTGATTTTCAAGATGTGCTTTTCCCTGTTGTCCAAATTAAAGTAGGGTGTTGTGGTAAATGAAGCATGTTAGCTGCTCATTTGATATATGCAGTCAAAATAAGACCTACATATTTCTACATGTCAGCAAATTTGTAAAACACGAAGCTGATGCTGTAGACTTCATTAATTGGAATCAATTAAATGCAGTCTGAATGAACTGTAATTTTTACTCTTTATTTGAATCAGTACACCAAATTTAGCTTAATCTTTTTAGCGTATTTGGGCTTTTTTGGATTGAACACCTACTGTAAGTCTGAGGTAAGTTAGAGTACAGAGCAAAGCTGGGCTGAATGCTGATACTGTGCTGCCATGTTTTCTTCACTTAGGCTAAATGAGACAAAGTTCATTGTTCTACCCACACTGCAACTGTGAGCTTTTCTTATCTGCAATGTAGGCTAAGCTGTGCTTTAGTTTATTGTATGGAGTTGAACGGCATGCACTATTTATGAAGAGGAAGGGTTTGTTTTTCTATTTCTTTAATGCATCTTGGCATTTGGTTTTCTCTTTTAACAGATGTCAGTCCTACTTTCATTTTATTTATTGTACATAAAGAAATTAGGTCCAGTTAAAGGGTCAGTTCCTTGAGGGAAGGCAGCTCTGGTACATGGAAAGTATAAACATTTCTTGATTTAGTGATTGTTTATAATCCCAATCAGGAACCTGATTTTGCAGAGCAACCACCACAATTTATACTCTATTTACAGTACTGTGCAGACTGTGGTACAATCCGTGTGGTACTGTGCAGACAGGGTGGACCCTGGCGAGAGGCAGGTTACACCCTGTATAGGTCACCAGCCTGTCGCAGGGCTAACACAGAGAGACAGACAACTATTCACACCTATGGGCAATTTAGCCCATAGGTGTAACCTAACCACAGTAACTGCATGTCTTTGGACTGTGGGAGGAAACTGGAGAAAACCTACGCAAACACAGGGAGAACATGCAAACTCCACACAGAAAGACCCCAGCTAAGGTGGAATCGAACCTTGGACTGTCACCACAGTGGGAATCATCTTGTTGGCACAAAAATACAAGTTTATGTGCTTTTTGATGCTTAAATGATTCATAGGTTAGTGTTAAGTAGCTTATCAAACAAAAAACACTCCTCTGAAAATGGTCAGGTACAAGGACCGGACTTAAAATGAGTGAAAAAGCAGCCAATGTCCAAAGAAAAATGTTGAAAGACCTTCAGAAAGCCTGGAGAACTATTGCTCAAGACCGCTATAGAAAATTAGAAGACAGTCTGGCTCCTTGTAATCAAAGAAATGAGGGGTGGCTCAAGACTTTTGCACATTACTGTGTAGTCTTTTTTCTTTCTTTTTTCTTACACTGTGGTGTTCAAACATTAAGCGCCTCACGTCAGCTTTGGTAAAGGGGACACTTTGATGATGAAATATTTTGTCTCAAAAGCTTGTTATGTTTTACTCTGGTGCCTCTGAAAGGATGTTTAGATCGTAGGCCATTAGGATAAGCAATCCCTGCCATCTGCACCACAATTATTACTGTGATTTGTAACTGATAACATATCTGATCACTGACTTCAAAACATCAAAAGGCTTCACACCTGGTGCAGGATAAGCCTGGCCTACTGTGACGTGGTCCATTCATAACTCTGTGGTAACTCAAACAAAACAGTTACTGCAATAACCAGCGAGAGAAGAGAACAAACCCACGGCATGTGTGCTTAGTGTTCACATGAACTGAGTCCATCCATCTCATCCAGTAATATCACCCCATCGTCCGTCCATTCATTTCGCTGAGCACATTGGTCTTGAAAGAGTGTCAAGTACAGGTCAGTATGCTTCTGGCAGCCCAATCAAGCCTGATGAATTCGAGAACAGCTAAGTTCAGAGCGTTGGCATTAAACCCAATAGAGTAAATGTCCCAATGGCTAGAATGAATATTACATGATCTTACATTGCATTAAACTTTGTGAAATTAATGCAGGCTTTAATTCATTATTTTACAAGTGTGGTGTTTGTGTTCAGTAAGAAAAAGTATGATTTACATTTTGAATGCTCAAAATGGGCTTACTCCTGACTTGAGGTTGACGCTGTACCTTATCAGACCTTGTGTGGCAAGGTCTAGATCAGGGGTCGGCAACCCGTAATCCAGAAAGAGCCATTTGAACCCGGTTTCCACGGAAAACAAAACAGTGAGAGCCATAGAGCCATAGGTTGTTAGGGAAAAGTGAGTATTCTGCAACCAGTGGTTGCCTAGTGTGAAATTGGTTCCAGCAAGAGAAGGTGCTGCAGTCAGCAGTAGCTGGAAGACATCGTCTTTTTGATCAGTCAAACTGTGAAAAAGTGCAATGTAAACTGGAAACAGAGCGTTTGCCTTCAAAATAAAAGCTGCACCTTTTGAAATGTATTGGTTGCAGCAGTAAGGCACAGTGTTGAAGGTGAACTTTCTGTTTCACTACAGCTCAGAGAGTAAATGGCAAGTCTTTGCAGACTAGTCAGCAATCTGCTAGCAGCCAAAGCAGTCACAAAGAGCTTTTTGCTGTAGCATGCTATTTGTGACAAATTCACATGGTGGCAACCAGCAACCACTCGCCAACCAGTTGGGGAATACACATTTTTCCATAGCGGCCATTGGTTGCCAGATGGTCATCGATCAGTACGTACCTAGGCCTGTGCGACTGAGGCCTAACTTAGCTAGTTGAATCTCGTATGAACTTATAATAGCATTGAATAAACTTTTCCAGTTTATTGCAAATAGTAAAAGAATACTTAATTAATGTGAGCATAAGATGACACAATTAATACCTTGACTTTCCCTCATGTAGCTATGATCTGAACCCTCTTGCGTAATAAGAACGTAAAAACCTAATGCTCCCTCACTACAAGATTCAGCCAGAGATTTATAGAGCCTGGAGCATAAAATCACCTACAGATTCCAAAAAGAAACTTTAAAAAAGTGATTTACTGTTCTTTATGTGTTTGTCCAGCCAGTTTTCTTAATTTGTTTAAGCCTCCACTCTTTCAAAAGCAGCATTATGTGACTCCTCCGCCTTTGCACAGGTGTCGGGGTGAATTGAAGTATACGGGCCTTTGGAGAGCAGTTTTTATAGCCCTGACCTAATAACGGAGGGTCAGCAAGACAACTAGCAGGGTGGGTGAAAGGGGTTAGAAGAGTTGACAGAAGTGTCAGTGGGAGTCGTCTGGCTAGTAGTTCACACTGTGGGTGTAAGGGGAAGAAGACCAAACAGCTGGAACACATGGCTGACTGTCATCAGTCCAGAAACCCGGGCCTGTTTCTTCTCAATCTCTTTTCTCCAGATCTGTTTATTTATCTGCCTTTCTCTCAGTTTGGAGAGGGCAGGGAGCCAGCTGGCCTTGAATAATAATAGAGATGATTTAAATGTAAAAAAAAAAGGCAAATGCTACTCGAGCAGCCACACCAGCTGCTTTGTACCACTGGACTGGGAACAAGTGTCTACTTTTTTGTTTTTTTTCAGCAAACGCTGAAGGTTTCAACAAAGCACTTGAACCTGTCAGGCTGTCTTGTCATCAAGGTCAAACTGTTGCATCTTGTTTCAATAGTTGGAGTATGATGGAATTTTACTTACATTTTCTCTGTAAATGCAAATGGAAATGGAAACTTTGGTCATCTTTGAAAAAGTTATCGAGGACTTCGAGTTAGGAGTCTTAAATGCCGAAAAACAAAATGAAACATATTTCCATTTGGCCCGAAAGTACTCTTGCTCTATTGAATTTGGCCAGTTTTTCAAAAATTAAAGTTTTATGTTGGCATTGCTCCACTTTAATTAAACCAGAGCCCAAGCAGTTCTATTAAATTTATTGCAGCTTATTGCTAGTGTTAATATTACTAATATGCTGCAGCCTTTACAGGACTATTCAGGCAACAGTAATTTAAAAGTAATACCTGAAAGATGCAGCTCTTAATTATATAACGAGAAAACCTTTTGTGTGCCATTCAGACCAAAGCATTGAGGCTTTTGTTTATGCTGCGTGTCCGATTGTCCTTAGTCAGAGATTTTAATGCATAAGTTGCCAGCATCCCTGAGCCTTTTCCCCTGCCAGCACCAACAGCATGGCTGTAAAGAAAAATCTAATGAAATTGTTGCATTGGATCCAGCATGCTTATTGCATTAAGTGCAATCAATAAATCCTTTCTCTGTGCTAGAAACCTCCTTCTCCCTGAATCTCAATAAAGCTGAGTGCTCTCCGTATAATGAAGATTGCTTAGGAACTTGATTACTCCTAGTGCCGTTGAACTTAAGGGGCTGTTCTTGGCCATATCCCAGGAACTGTAGGGGCCATTACTTGACTTTTTTTTAAATATATGGGCTGACTGCATAATTTTAGTTTGCATGCTTGCGCTGAGTCAAACTGCGTCTCGGTAGTGGGACAGGCAGGGTGGGCTTTACTGTATCCTAACAGATAGTGTGTTCAGTGCACTGATAGTGTCACTGTGACTCATGTGAGTCATTCAGTGTGTCACAATGGGAGTTGAACACAACTTGCAGCTACAAGTCGGACAATGTTGACAGGAAAACTGGAGAAGCTCACGAGGAGCTGCATCCTCACTGACTGGGATGTGTGTCTTTCAGCAGATTACACGTTCCTATTTCAAAAGTTCGCATTCTTTGACATATATCTGTACATTTTAATCATGTGAACTTCATGGAGTTAAAATTCAGTTTGGAACTTTTGTTAATTTGAGACCAGTTTCACAAATAAGTTCTTCCTTTCATGTTATGGCTTTGCATAGGACAGACTCTAGTGCCAACACTGTGTGCGATTTAGGTTGTCTTAGTTACTTAACAGGCCACTTTGCCCCTTCTTCCTTTCTGGGTAAGATGTGCTGGGTTTACCAGCTGCTCTCATGACCCACAGATGATAGGAATGGCTATGACTCCTGGCTAGAAAGTCAGAAAGGTCTTGTTTTGTCTAGAGCTCCTTTCCCAAAGCTGGGTATCTCTTTATCAAGGCACCAGGCTGTGTGATAAACTTGGTGCTTCTCTTATATATCTCTGTTTTCCCTCTTTCTTCTTCTAACATCCTCCTGTGAGTATTTTCAGGACGGTGTGAAGTTCTTCCTTTCTGCATCCCAGAAGCATTTTTCACTAAAATTTCAGGCTTGATCACATTTCAAAGCTTTTCCGCACAGCGTATGGTTTGTCCTCAGTTTCTGTGTTCACCATTAGTCAGTGCCTATAAATCATGCATTGTTACCTCTGTGTGCCAGGTTAAGCTCAAAATGTTGCATTCAACACATACTGTACTTTGATGTTGTATCACCAAACAAGGCGAAAGGAGGGTTTAGAAGAAGTTTTGAATCAAACATTAATGAGACCATTTTTTTTCCCACCCAAACATGGCTCTTGACTTGCCTTAACTTTTTCTGCCTCATTCTTTGAAGTTTTATCAGATCACTTTGATGTTTTGGATTTTCAGTGCTCATTCATATTCTGGATCAGTAAACTTGCTTCTGCAGTGCCCCCACCCCCACCCCCAGCTCCTTTTTGAAATATGGATGACAAAAAGAACGTGACCACTGGGGCTCCTGACTAATGCCAAGTGGAGGCTGTTGGTGAACTGATCCTGTGGCTGTAAATATTTCAGTGCTTGTCACTGAGCTGAAGGATGGTCGCTAAAGAATTGGAACTGCAGTTATTATCATGCCCAGTGAGAGCTACAGAGGAATAAATATGGCGCTCTTTTTGCCGCTATTAGCTGCTGTTAGCCGGCATTATTGAAACTTTCTTCAAAGTGGAGCTAACATTGTTGGACTCGGATACTCAGCGAATGAACTCAAAATGTTTATCAGAGGGGAAGTGTGATTTTTAGGACACTCAAGCCTAACATTAGCTGGCGTAATGTTAGCTTAAAACTAGCTGTTGCTGTTTAGCGGGCTCGTTGTCAGCTGTCTGGAGACGGGAGGGTTGCATGTCTAATCTGCTGACAATAAGTAACTGCGGCAATAACGGGAATAAATAAGCATGTTTATGCATGTTTTCATGCGTTAGAGCCCTGACTTCAGTTCAGGAGGCTTGACGAAGAGGATGGGGTGGAAATGAGGCAGGAGAGAGAGAGGTGGAGGAGGAAAAAATGCATAATGACAAAGAGATGATGAAAATACACATGTACAAATGTTAAATGGTCATATATATTTTGAAAGAGCCATTTGTGATCTTTAAATTAAAAGTAACTTATAAGGTGTACTGTGTATGTGTGGTCTCTAGCCTGCGACTAGGTGTAACGATGATGACCGTATTCAAGATGGCGGGCCAACATGGTGGATTCAATGAACCGGTGCCCACTCCTATATATTGTTAATGGATTAAGTCTAAAGTTATGAGGAAACATCAGTTTGTTGGCAGATGAAATTACACTAATCAATATATATTTATGAGTACAATATTCTTTCTTCTATTAAATAAACTAAAAACGTTACTGACTGTACCTTTAATGTCTAGAGGGAACACATCAGAGCAATCAGACATCACGTGAACTTTGTAGTTTGTAGGAGCTTTAATTAATATTCTCATGCATCACCATAGAGCTATATGTTGAAAAGTTTAGGGCTGCAGTGCAAGGGTGAAAATGTCTTTCTTTAACAGGTTTTCTTCTAGACCAATTTGTACGTCAGTGACAGAAACAAACAAAAAAAAAAAATGCGTGTGACGCGCTTTCTCTGTCCTGATGTGACTGCCACAAATAACCTAAAAGTCCTGGAAGACACTGAACAAATCCAGCATCAGCTAAAAAGGACTATCCAGTGGAAGAAAAAATCAATGCTTATATAGTTACAACATCTAAGTCAGAGACCTTGATGCAATTTTGCTGTGATGCAGTAAGGCATATGCCTGCAGTTCAACTCCGACTGCAAGTATAGATCTTTAACTCAAAAAAAAATAATAAAGATGATTGATGATTTTTGCCATTGTGTCTTGACTTTAAGTGCTTACTTCAGAGAGTAAGATGTGCACTCCGAGTGTACATTATGAAAACAATAAAAATGCATATGTACCTCTGTCTAGACAGCACTTTATCAGTGCAGTGGTTCTATACTAAACAAATGTGCTGAGAATTGGCTCAAAGCTTGGCAAACAGTGTCTGATATTTTTCTTCTGTCTTTCTTTTTCATGTGCTGTCTCCTCTATCGTCCTGTCAACGCCCTTCCAGGTAAGACCACACCTAACGTTAATGTTACTGGCTCATAATGGCCACAGTCTTTTTCTCAAACCACATCTGCCAACCCCCCCACTCAACACTATCATACCTCAAAGGACCATCTGATCTGTAGAAGTAGGAGGTGGCTTGTTTTTTTGTGTTTTTTTTTTTAAGCAAAGCCCCCTATCCTCGATGTGGTAATAAGTCACAATCACGCATTTTAATGTTTGTTGTGCACCTGGCCACAAGCTTTCTTGCCATCTATTTTGTGCCCATCCCATGCATGTCTCTGCTCCAGTTAGCTCACTGCCATTTTCCATGTAATCATCAGTTCCTTTGAATGTGACCTGGTTCTGGATACAAAATGATCCGATTCATGAATTTTAGTCAGGAAAACTGGGAATTTGTTTGAATCATTTATGGTAAAAGGATGCTTTTGAAATCCGTGTTTTAGCTTTTCGAGAGCGGTTGCCTAATGAGAACTCACTGTTATGTTAATTTCCTGGCTGTACTCTTCACTCTTCTGTGTTGATTACAAAAACACACAAAAACATAAAAAAAAGAGGAGTGAAGAGCTCTGTACAGCTAAAGTAAGGGAGATAATATTGAGTAAGAGCCCCATTCCAGCAGCCCAGCACCTGAACTGGCTGCCCTTTTGTTTTCCTGCTCACTGTGCATAAAGAGTCCCAATCGTGAGCTGACTGGATGGACCATCAAATGTGGAGAGTGTGGCCTTTGTGCGCCGATGGACGCTTGCCCGTCACTGATGATGACACGATGAAGAAACAACAGGAGTTTGTCAGGGGATTTGGTGCTGTTAGCAGGGAAGGTCCCAGAAGGATGTCTTTTGTCATGCATATTAAAAGAGCTCTTCAGTCAAAACAAGGCTGCCCAGTCTGTCATTAAAGCTCCCAGATGACGGAGTTGTCCTTTCATGTGTTCTCCACTCAGGGCCCTTCCCTTCCTGTTAAAGCACTCCCAGTCAAGCCNCCCCCCCCTCCTTATCTCCAGCAACTCTGCCAACATGGCTTTAAAAAGCTAAAGACATGTTTGAAGCTGTTGTGAAATACAAAAAAATGTACACCTATGGCCAGCATGTACAGCAGGGATAGGGTCAGATGCAACATAAAGCTGGCTTTATATCTCAGCACCGTCAACATTTGTATCCCACACATAGTGCCACATGTTTTTTTTTTACCCACAGTGGTGAGCATGATTCCAAAGCTCGTCTTTCATGGACTTGGAATGTTGGCCCTGGAAGCCAAAATGTTGCTGAAAATACTATACAGCTCCTCAGGTCGTTATAGCGGTTCACTCGAGAAATTTATGGTTTCTGATAGAGAAGGCAGTCCTGGTGCTAGCTAGCATTAGCATTTAAGCACCTTACTGTAACATTACTGAGAAACAGTGGAGGCTTTGTGCGTCATAATAGGATTTTAATACCTTCTTTTTGTGGCTCAGAGAAGATTTTTGCTGATTAAATTCCAGTCTAGCCTTGTGAATTGAATCTGCTTTAGGAAAACACACCTGAAAACTAAGAAGCACCAAAACTGCATTGAAGTTCATTGCATGGCTTTCATGTGCCGCAGCTGCTTACCAGTGTCACGTTGGCTTATTGATTGATTGATTGATTGATTGATGGTGAGTTTTATGTGAGGACAGCTTTGTAAAGGGAGAAAACGATGTTTGCTGTAGCAAAGTCTTCTTCCTGTTTAGTGTGGCATTTCGTCAGCCTTTTCAGTGGAAGTGGCCACCACAATGGCCACATCATGCCGCTCCGAGTGGGACAAAACACCTGTCAGGAGTGGTCACGCCTCATCACGGGCCCTGTGAAAGTGGGAGGTCCTCTTGTCACTCAGTGCAGAAACCCACAACATTTCCTTCATGCTGAGTTTTTGAGGAGGAAGCTTTTTAAAAGAGCATCTTCAAGTTTACCTGTTTGTTCCTCGTCTAAGTTTGCCTGTATGCTCTGGGAGTGATGCATATAAGAGCACATTTGTGTGTGCATGTGTTTGTGACAGAGTGCTGGTGTATAGCCACCATGTCCCTGTGAGATGAAATGGGAGCTCTGAGCAGTGTGTGTGTGGGTTTGTGTGTGTGTGAGGAGGAAGGAATGCAGATTTCATATCCTCTCAGATAATGAGATTAAGGACGTGCCGTCTGAAGGAGGAATTCCATTGATCCCTCTTCCAGCCAAAGACCTTTGATGAGCTGGTGCAGGAGAGGTCTAAATTCTTTTATTTTGCTTTTACAAAAAATCTAATGTACACCAAACCACAATTTTCCCAGAAACTTTTACTTTTCAAATGTGATTTGTAACATTTTTGGAAGGCACAGAAAACATAAAGCCACCTCACCGAAGATAGGCATCAGATCAGAAAATGGATCTTTGCGCTGTTAGTGGAGGCATGGGCCAAGAACAAATTTTGTCATTTACTTTGGGAGGACTTTATATAATTAGGTAGTCATTCAGTAAATGGAAAGCTGCACTTGATTTATATGCTTTATTAAGTCCAGTTAATTGCTTGTGTCACTGAAGAGCCTTTTGGACAGGGACATAAGCGATGAGTCAGCGCTCAGCAAACAGTTCAACAAATACCACACGATTTAAGTTTCTAATAAAAATACTTATTTACCCAAACTAGAATTTTGTAAGCATCTTTAAGATTTCTGGTGGTCTTTAAGGTAAACAGCTAAACGCAACACTGTAATTATTATATACTGATCAGGCTTTTAGCAATAAGAAAGCCTCCAAAAACTTTGCAGAATTCTAATAATGAGGTTTGCTGTGTTTGCTGTGCTATTCCTGCTGTAAATTTAACCTTTCCAGGAAAGATACCAGAACTTAATGAACTAGAGCACCCATTAAGTCTTTTTATTCTACTATGGCAATCTACATTTTATCTGAATCTGTTATTTTTTATCTTGGCCATATGCCATGCTGACTCATATCAGCATCCTGTTATATTAAAAAGCTGCAGAAATTTCATATAAATTAGCACCTTCTGCTTAAAATGCCAGTCTCTCCTATCTCACTTTCTTTTTCCTGGTTTCCCATCATATGTCTGCCATATGTAGAATGCTAAGAGGCAGAAAGTAGATGGTCTGCTTGGACAAAACAACTATACATTTGTTAGGGTTTTCAAAATTATAGTCCACCATATTCATTCATTTCAACACATGAAACCATTCCAGCATCGTCACTGTCAGATGCTAATGAATTCAGAAGCTAAGAGTTTTTGAAAACTGTGTTTTCCTGTCCTAATCCCTGCATGGAATCATACCAGCGACATGTCTGCCTTTGTGTGCATGCATGTGTGCAAAACGCTGCATGCTCTGTGCCAGTGTAGTACAGGGATCTCATACCGTGACAGGCACTGGGACGCCCACCTGCTTTTTGTGTGTCAGACTGTGTGAGATTTTGTGTGCAACTTGAGCCCCTCCACGTGATACCTCTAGTCCCATCCTGCCCATTCACCCATAATGACTGGTCCTCCTGAGGCACACGCATTCTCACACTCTCCCGGCATGGGTTACTTCCGACATGGGATTTCACTGGCATTTTTTCTTTAGCTTCTTCCACAGTTCACAGCTACATAACAAAACAATGTACTGTCCTGACTTCAAAGTGGTGTGTGTGTGTGTGTGTCTGTGTGTCTGTGTGTGTGTGTGTGTGTGTGTGTGTGTGTGTGTGTGTGTGTGTATCATGGAGAACAGAATAAAAGCTACACCTAAGCAAAGAGTTGTGAGGTAAGAGTAGTGCATCTCTGAGATGCACTATATAGAAGAGACGAGACAAGCCCATACATGTCTGAAGCTGATCCTGTGTCAGCCTGTGCCTACATTCCACTCTGTCTCTTCTTCTAGCTCTGATTGTGAGATCATGACGTGAGTAAATTGTATTTCTTTGGATCAAGTGATTCTTATAGGCAGGATTTTCTCATGATGTGTTTGTGTCTAACCACTCTCAATGCAAACTGGGCTACTAATGTCATTTTAATGATGCCGTAATAGCCTAATAATGAGCAGCCAATAATCATCATTTGCCTAATGGGCATAACTTTACAGTTAATCACTTGGACATGGATTTGAATTTCCTTCTTGCAGCTACTCCATCAGCTTTTCTTCTTTTCTTTCCATCACCCCGCACATTTGTAATCCAGCAGCTATATTCAAGGCTTTGGTTGAGAACGCTCCACATCACTTTTTTTTTTCTTGCTTGACCTTTCCATTCAGTTTTTAAACTGGCTGGAACCATTTGTCTGTCATTTTTATGGCCCAGTGCTTTGGTTAAAACTTTAAAGTTTTATAAGTTTGGCACTTCACTGACTTTGACGGTCGTACGCGTAGCTTGTATTTAAAAGATGGATGTTCATGAACTGCTGCTTTAAAACCTTAACTTGTGCATTTGACTGTCACAGTTTTAGTCTTTTGAGACCAGATGTCACGTGACCATATATGGACCAGAGTTTCGCACCGAACAACTAAATATTTTAGCAACATTTGATGGTTATTCACAGAGATATCAGCTGTAATTCTCATTTAGGCGTGTGAACACTGTAATGGTAAACAAGCACAGGGTTGATGTGACAGCAAAGCTGGCGATACTGCTTGGTGATAGGGTAATAGTCTGTCATCACACTAAAGCGTTTCTGAGTCTATAAGTTGCTAATTCATAATTCACAAAATAAACATCCTTATATATATATTAAACTTGTTTTTGCAGTCGGAGGTTTAACCCCTCGCTGTTCACCAGAGAAGTGAAGGCTTAAGGCACGTCCACAATGGCTTCACTTTTCAAACCTGGTGCTTATATTCAGCTTTTATATAAAAATATCTCTATATTAAAAAAAACCTCATGCATGTATATGTAATACATTATTATTATAGTAGTAGTATTAGTAGTAGTACTATTAATAGTATTTTCCTGGTGTTATTATTTCTTTGTTAGTGTTTCATCATCATTTCAACAACAAAGAATTTCCCAAATATGGGATTCAATTGCTGGCTCAGGAACGAGTTCTTGCCCCAAGTGGAGGAGTTCAAGTATCTCGGGGTCTTGTTCACGAGTGACGGGAGAAGGGAGCGGGAGATCGACAGACGG
>JASGAU010403185.1:0-12818 GCA_030220045.1 Australoheros facetus | reverse complement strand
CTCCTATTTACTGTAAAAACAGTATCATGGGTACAGTACTGACCGTCTTATTTTAAAACCAACCTCATCTCTGGACAAACGCTATGACTCAGCTCTTGTTAAAATGCTTCGAATATCCTCTAATTTTCCTCATTTTGCAGGCTTTTATCACAAAAAACAGGCATGCTCTTTGCAGTGCGCTCTAATCTAATGGAATCAAATTTACCAGCAGAACAAATTTTCTAATTAATGGTGGTGGTATTTCAGATGCACTCAATCAGCATGCTGTGTAGAATGACACCGACTCTAAAAATGAGACAAAGAGAGGAAAACAGGAAATGTATGTGTGGTATGCGGCATGGAGCCAAGGAGCTGTGAAGCTCCAAAAATTGAAACCACTTATGTCCATAAAGTCATAGTTCACCATTCATCCCATCAGCTGGTTTCACTGCTACCATCTTTAAAGATGACCTACTAGGTTCATTTCCAGCTCCACATTGGAGTTGCTTTGCCTGATTCACAGATCAAAAATAATCCTTATTTGATCTTATTCTGGGTCTTGGTGCTACGGAACCCGCAAGGGAAATGGGGGAAGAAAAAAAACATGGGAAAAAGAAAAAAAAAAAAGTGGCAAATTTGCGAGATCCAGCAAAAGTTTTGCGAGATCCCGAGTTACTTTTCCGAGATCTCGCAAAACTTTTCCGAGATCTCGCAAAACTTTTCCGAGATCTCGCAAAACTTTTCCGAGATCTCGCAAAACATTTTAATATTAGGAAATACGCTTCGGCGTTAATTTTGATGTGGCAGTATCAGTGAGGATGAAAGGTTTGGCGAGAGACTGCCAGCAAAAGTCGCCTTTATTAATAATTCAGTTTTGTTACTGTTGGCCGTAACCACGCAAAAACTGTACAGGCATGACTGAATGAACCCGGCTGACTGACTCGCTCTCACGCCATCACTGCTTCACACGACCCGCACCTCCGGCTGAGAGGAGAAGGGGGCGGGGCCGCGCTGTGTGTGTGGCGATCGAGTGAAGCAGTGACAGCGAGACAGTCAGCCGGGTTCATTCATTCATGCCAGTACAGTTTTGGCGTGGTTACGGCCAACAGTAACCGCTGAATTATAAATTAAAGGCGATTTTTGCTGGCAACCTCTGGCCGATCCTTTCAACGTCCTCAGGGACGCTACCGTATCAAAATTAACAAGGAAACACATTCGAGATCCGCTTCCGCTTTAATCTTGTTACGGCAACGTCCATGAGGACGTTAAAAGGAATGGCGAGATGTTACTGTTGGCCGTAACCACGCCAAAACTGTATAGGCATGAATGAATGAACCCGGCTGACTGTGTCGCCCTCTGGCCGTCACTACTTCACTCGATCGCCACAAACACACACAGCGAGGCCCCGTCCCCCTTCTCTCAAGCCGGGGGTGCGGGTCGAGTGAAGCAGTGATGGCGTGAGCGCGAGTCACTCAGCCGGGTTCATTTATTCATGCATGTACAGTTTTGCGAGATCTCGCAAAAATAACTCGGGATCTCGCAAAAGTTTTGCGAGATCTCGCAAAAATAACTCGGGATCTCGCAAAAGTTTTGCGAGATCTCGCAAAAGTGCCACTTTTTTTTTTTCTCCCATGTTTTTTTTTTCCCAATGTCCCTTGCGGGGTTCGGTATGGTGCAGCCCCAGAGTTTCTGGAAGAAGAAAAAAAGAAGCCATTTTGCCTCGCTTGACCCTTCCTTTCTTCTGATTGGCTGCCCTTCACAAACAGAAGGTTTGAACAGCAGGTAGGTCGAGCTGCTGTGCCTAAAATAAGCCACACAGTTAAGACAGATACTGCATCATGTTGATCAAAGAATTCATTTGCAGTATGTTTAACATTTTTAACACATCAAACCAATTTTATACCTTAGGAGAATGCTGGGAAATTTTCCATCTAGCTGGGAGTCAGATTGAGCTCGTTTTAGAAATGCAAAACTGGACCCAGAGGTCTATTTGCTTAGCAACATCCTAATTAGGAAGCTAATTACTGAGAGCACATTTTGTTACCCTTACACAGAGACAACCTGCTCTAGATCTTTATGCAGATGTAAGAATGATCTTCAAATCTAACCCTTGGCATGAAAGTAAATAAGAGTGTTTCCTAAAATCCAACACTGTACCCTTAATGGTAGATGTTAAAAAGATAAAACAGAGAAGTTTGTGTGTTCATACTTTTCATAGATCCTCTGTCCCCTCATAAACACTTTGGCTTCACTATCCAGCGGGAATGTGCCGTCATCCTTTCGGAAGCGGTAAAACAGCTTCATGTCTTTGAACTCCCGGTGCTCGTCACACACTGAAAACAAAGGCAAAGAAAGTTAGATTAAAGGAATTTTGCCATTTGCCATTTTTGTTTGCAGAAGAAGAACATATTTGTCTGCCTAAACTCATTCACTAGCTTAGAAATAATTTTTGGTGGCAGGAAGAGTGAAAGGGAGAGCTCACAAAATATTAGTGAGACCTGTTATGATATATGGTTTGGAGACGGTGGCACTAACAACAAGACAGGAGGCAGAGCTGGAGGTGGCAGAGTTGAAGATGGCAAGATTTTCAACGGGAGTGACCAGGATGGACAGGATTAGAAATGAGTTCATCATAGGGACAAAGATAGAGAGGCAACACTGAGATGCTCTGGGCATGTGCAGAGAGAGGAGGGATAGTGGATATATTGGACAAAGGATGTTTAAGATGCAGAGGGTTGATGTAACAGAGAAGGATGCTAGAGATAGGGTGAGATGGCGGAAGATGATCTGCTGAGACCCCTAAATGGACCGGCCAAAAGAAGAAGAAGAAGAAGAAGAAGAACATCAGAGGTTAGTGATGCAAATTCAGTGTCTGACCAAATCTGAAATATGGTCACAAACTCCTCCATCATTTGCTGATTTAGGGTGAATAAAACCCAGAAAAGTGTTTTTGCAAGACACTATAATGTCATAGTGAAGTTGATCTTTTCAAACTGCCAAAAAGTTTCCATAAATACTTTTTTTCATATCAGAAGCAGGAGACTTTGAGGGGGGAATGACACACAGGAAATGTTCTGTTGTGTACTCAAATCCAGGACCCTGGACATGCACTTTGGCCTTTATTATATCAGCACATCTGGGTGAGCTATAGTGGCACCCAGCCCATAAATTCCCGAGTAATGTCCAAAAACAAATTTTATGAGGTCACAGTGATTTTGCCCTTTGACCACTGATTTCTAATCTGCTCATCATTCAGTCCCAGATAACATACTTGACATATATAATGAAATTCCTTCCACTCCCTTTCTGTGATACTGCATTAACATGATACGAGGTGACCTAGGCCACCAAGATCTAATCAGTTCATGACGTCTGTAAATTTCTGCCTAATTTGCAGACATTTAAAAGATACGGCTTTAATGAGAATGAGACAAACGACCCCAAAACACAATGCCTCACAGAGAATAACAGCATGGATAATTGGAAACGAAGAACCACGATAGGAAGCAGCTGTTAGAGACTGACTGAGAGGAACCAGAGCTTTTAATACAAATGAACACTTCCTTTATACAAAGAGACAGAGATGCACACAGAGAAGCAGAAGCTGCCATTTTTTCCTTTCAGACTGTATGGACACATCCCATTACGGGCTCATGGGAATTTTGACTGTGTTTGCCTAAAGCAATCACTAAAATCTAAACATTCAATCATTAATCTATAGCTTGGTTCCTATGAGTCGGCTCTGTCTAAACAACAACTTAAGAGGAAAAAGGCAGCCTGCCTGTGTCTCTGTGGTCAAATGTGAAGCAGGTATGAGACGCTCCACTGGAGCCAAATTGGCCAGGAGACACAGAGAATCATCCATTAAGAGGCACGGCTTGTTCCCAGAAAATGTCAGGAAGAAAAGAAAAACCAAGAGAGGGAGAGAGACCCTTGCTGTTATAGAAAATGGAAAATACACACTCTCTCTCTCTCTCTCTCTCTCTCTCTCTCTCTCTCTCTCTCACACACACACACATACACACACACACACACACACACACACGGAGCTGTACCATGATGAATGATGCTCTGATCTAAAAGTTTCTGCACAATCTTGATGGCCGTGTCTCGATCTGAGGCCTCCTTGTGCTCGATCAGCCAATCAATGAGCTCCTTAGCCACAAAGCAGTTCGGGTAAGTCCGAAGGTGGTGCCTACGATCCTTGATCACCTTCGCCTCATGGAGCCGCAGCCTGTAAACAAGTAGCAGAGAGGGGAGGAACATTTCACTTCAGCACAATTTCTTAAAAATTAGACCAGAGCATTCACTTTGCGCCTGCGGAGGTGCATTGACAAGGTGTGACATATAAAGAGAATGCGTTTACTCGCGTTGTTCAAAAACCAAACATAAAACAGCTAAACACTGCCGTCGATCGCAGCATATCATATTTGAGTCTCTAAGACAAGCAGTACTAACTTAAAGAAGAATGTGACCTTATGGGGTAAAGCATTTTTTTAATGAAATTAGAGCAAATAAGTCTTGTTTGTTTAAGGTGAATGCATGATAGACAAATGCCATCTGCAGGGATTTCTAAGACTTAATTACATAATCACATGATGAACCTCTCATGCTGGCCTAGATGGTCTGGATGCTTCACACGCTGGCTTCACAGTGACCTCTAGCTGAACCTGGGTATTGTGAAACAGCCCACCAGTCTAAGCCAAGCTTCCTACAGCTAGCTAGTTCCACTTCATGCTGAGTCTGTATGCAGCTGGCTAGCATCACGCTGGATTAACAATGACAGCTTTAGTCCAAGCCGACCCAACTCTTCTGCCAAGACTCAAGATGGGCAAACAAGCTCAGCTGAAAATGTACAGACTTTACATCCAAGCAATCCCAACATCATCCTCTCTATGTGCTTAGCTTCAGTCTAATCCACACATAAATTCAGTTCAAAGGAAGCAGAAAGCAAAATCATTTTATTTCTCAAAATGAATCACACAATAACAGGCAGAAGTATTTCTGTAAGAGCCTCTGCCTCCCGGCATGCCGAATCCCAGGCTGGAAACATTCATGAACACTTACTCTCCATCAGACTCGGCCACGGTGCAACAAACTCTCTATTCACAGCTATGAAACGGTCACAAGACTTACTACAACAGCTGCATGTGCCTGTGCGCCAAGATAGCTGTTTCTCTATCTGTTTTTCAGCCCTGTGCCTGAAAAAAGATCTGTTCGGCGATACGAGGAGTCAACGTGATGGAACACAAACGTGTGATAAGATATTTTAAAACAGTCTGCTGTTATCAGTATCGGGAACTGGGTCATTCATGTTCCATGACGTTCCATGAGCTTGAATCATGATGAAGTGAATAAAGATATAGACACTGCTTGCTTTGACCAACACGGTACGATAAACGAAACAACTTAAAATTTAGTTGGCAATTTGGAGTATTACAGTATAGGGCAAAAGTCTTGAGTCACCCCTCATTTCTTTATATTTTGCTTCCAAGGTGCCAGACTTTCTTGTCATTTTTTAAAGTGTTCGTAAGCAATAGTTCTACAGGCTTTTCTTTGGACATTGGCTGCTTTTTTTTTTTGCTTTTTTCAGAGTAACTGGGCTGAAAATCAGTAGCAACAGGTCTAACGGAGAAATGAATCCAAATTTGAAATTTTTGGTTCCAATAGTTGTCGATATGTACAGAGGAGTTCAGGAGACAGCATGTCTTCTGTACTGTCTACTTTCCTCACCCCAACCGGTCATGGCAGATGGCTCCCCCTCCCTGAGCCTGGTTCTGCTGGATGTTTCTTCCTGTTAAAAGGAAGTTTTCCTTCCCACTGTTGCCAAGTGCTTGTTCATAGGGGGTCATCTGATTGTTGGGGTTTTCTCTGTATTATTGTAGGGTCTTTACCTTACAATATAAAGTGACTTGAGGTGACTGTTGTTGTGGTTTGTCTATGTATAAATAAACTTGAACGGAACTGAATCAAATTGAAAAAATTGTCTACAGCCAACAGGGTGGAGGCTCTGTCATGGTTTGGGGCTACATTTCAGTCAGTGGTGTTAGAGATCTTTTCAAAATTGATGGAACCATGAACAGGGAGGTAATGGAGCTAACAAAATGCAGCGTGGTTGAAACAGTAACAATTTTTTATTCTACTGAGCGTTAAAAGTAAACAATGCCTCACAGAATTTATTTTCAAACTTTCTATAGCCACACTAGCACTGCACAGCACTGCTTTACCCTAACTGTTAACATCAGCATTCTTAAATGCTCACAAAGCCAACTTAACATGCTGACTGTAAGCAGATATGATGTTTACTATGTTCACTGAGCTTCATATTTCTTATATGCACGCATACATACAAGAGCAGCCACGTACAGTTATGAATAATTCATGCTCCGAAACCAAAGTACTGGAAAATTCAACTTTTGACCTGGTGACGGCAGTAGATAAAATTTAAGGGCAAAAATTGTCAAAATGCATCAGTTTGATTTTTTTTTATCAATGTTTGTCCATCCATACAGCAACCACCAACCCTGCTGTGGGAAACCATCAAACAGTTGAACTGTTAAAGTGTGAAGAAAAGTAGTGACAAAAAGACATCTTTAAAGTTGACAGGAAATAAGATTTAGAGCAGAGAGCAAGTCTTGTAAGCCACAACCTCAAGCAGCATCTCAGGAGACACCGAGCTACCCCAACCAACCTTTCGAATACAGACACTGGCCACGATCCCAGCTGGCAATCTCAGTTTACAGCGGTGCCAGGGACACTAACACACAGCACATACACACACACACGAAGTATATAAAGATAAACAGGGAGATGCACTCTTGGGGGGGCAGTGAGCAAGAGCACACTGAAGAGTATGTGCAAGGACGACTGAAGAGTTACTGCTTGTGACTTTTTGGAATACAGAAAAGCAACAGACATCAGAACACAACCGACCACAAAGACAAGTCAGTTGCATATTTCTACATAGTTCAGTTGGGGGCTGAAATTCCGGGCATTGACACCATGCTTTACCAACTGAGCCTCTATTCATCGCTGGGGGTATGAAGTAGTGAATGGACTGCTGGTTATGGAGCCTTTTCTTTTTTCTTTTTTTTTTTACAGTGCTGTGGGTCAAAGGGTACAGCGTGTCAACAACACTGCAGGCAGTGTTGGTACAAATCCCTGATAGGAAGAATGGGCAGGGCTTGATAATGGCACAGGGTTAGTAAGTTCATCATTCTCAGGGCAGCTCAAAGGGCACTGTACAGGTGGAGCAACAACAATTACTGGTGCAACCCAGGATCCTGCAGAATCTTGATATTGCAATGCCACGGCAATGTGAAATGCGTTACATAGTGAGGAGCGGCAGTGTGCATGAGGAGGGTTATGCATGTGCGGATGTCTTTGTTTGGTTGTGCATGCTGCAGTGGGGCAAAAACAGGTTCTTGGGCCCGTCTGCAAGGAGAGGGAGCCATGTGCATGAGTATTAACCTACTGTCAAATGTGCTCACAATACCCACTTCCCTTTTTTTAGTGTCATGTGCTTCTTCTTATAGATCGAGCCAGAACATGCTGAAATGAGCATGCACAGTAACCTAAAAACTATTTTCATATCGGTATAGGAATCGCTACTGATTACATTTGTCAAATCATGAGGAAAATACCACAAACTTTAATAAAACAAGATTCATCGGGGATGCGGACCAGAACCGACCGACATACCTGAGCTGTTCCCCGGTGACAAGTACCTCGGCCAGCCGCTCCAGCTCTGCAGCCTTCTTCTGCATGGTGTTCCCGATCCCGTCCATCTCTCTGCTGACACAAGAAGCAAAGAGCAGGAGTGTTTCTACGCATGTAAATGTGCATCACCGCTTTTTAGGTGACAAAAATAAAGAACTGGACAAAGGCAACGTGAACGTCCACGCGGTGATTGTAAACAATGCACTGACAGCTCGGATTTTGCTTACCCTTCAAGCACCATGGAGAGCGGTGAAAGCAGGATCAGCTATTCCTTGGATTAGCAAAGAGGGAAATTATTCCATCCCAGGAAACACATGCAACAACACAGGGAGTGAGAAGTAAAAACAGTCCAAGTAGCGCCTCAGTGCGCCTGCAGCTTCATCAGCAACTCTCCACTTTCAGTTCCCTGAACCCCCTCCCCAAAAAAATTCTACACTTACACCTCAGTGTATGCGCGCATTCCCCACCCCTCCCCATGGACCCCTATATTTAATCTTTGAATTCAACCCTGGTGAGAGCAGCGCGCTCTCGCTTTCACCGTGGCCTCTGTGCGGTGCTCGGTTTGTTTGTCTCTGTGTGTGACAAACCACACGAGCTGACTGCACGTTTTCTGCACGGCGCAGCCAGACCCATCCACAAAGCCCCCGCATTGGGAGGACTCTGCTGTCGTCACTGGGGGAGTTCACCGAAGGGGCGGAGTTACAAAGATGCACGCTTGCGTGTGAGCGCGTGCAGGTGTGCGTGCGCTCGTTCCGAGCTTCGGGAAAGAATGAGGTGGGATGGGTGGGACATGATATATAATTTTAGCTACAAATAGGATTGTACACCTTTCTGCTTTGCGTGTTTTTTTTATTACGTAAAAACGCAAAATGAGCACCCAGAGTCATTTATAACTGCAACAATTGTAATTTACACAAACTCAATTAGGGACAATGTGAAGTTTAATAACACAAAGGTTATTTGCATTTATTCCACAAAATGAGATGTCTTGATGTTACAGTGTACAAAAGAAACAAACAGATTGTGTAACATCCTGTAACACAAATCAGTGCAGACAAACAATGCTGGCAATATGAAGTGTCAATTTAGCCTACTCGTAGCTTTGAGTTGAAAAAGGCCAAAGAACAATGAAAATCCAGTCATAACTGTGAACATGCAAGCAGGGTGTAGCTCAACCTATGCAGCAGCACACAAACGCCTCTGGACATGCAGACTGCCTACATGTGTTGCTCAATATATAAAAATTTAGTTGAAACTTGTCTGGGAACTGAAAGATTAGTTGTAACTCTTAAAACCAAAGTAGAATGTGTCACTATAGTAGTGTGTACTTTTATGTACAGTACTGTGCAAAGTTCTTAAGCCACCCTTTGATTTCTTAATATTTTGCTAAGAAAATGGTAAAATAAGTGCAGAGATTTATTGAAAGATGCAAACATTCATGGAAATACAGTATATCAGGGAAAAGTATAGTTCTAACAGCCTGAACTCTTATTTCTTTAAGTAGTCTTCAGGAATAGTTCTTCAGGCTTTTTGGAGGACATTGGATGATCCCACTCTGCTTCAATAATGTTGAGGTCCAGGCTCTGGGGAGGCCAGTCCATGACTGATTGTATTCCATTGTGCGTTTTTCTATCCAGGTATGATTTTACTGCACTGGCAGTGTGTTTGGGATCAGTGTCATGCTGAAAAATTAAGTTGTTGCCAGTCAGATGCTTTCCAGATGGTATTTCCAGATGGATCAAAACATGATGGCACCTTCTGTGTTCATGGTTCCATCAATTTTGAAAAACTCTCCAACACCACTGGCTGAAATACAGCCCCAAACTATGACAGAAACTCCACAATGTTTTACAGATGGCTGTAGACACTCACTGTTGTACCTCTCTTCTGACCCCCTATTGATGACAAATTGAATAAAAAAAATTTGATTTAGATTCATGACTCCATCAGAGCTGTTGCCACAGATTTTCAGTCCAGTTCTGGTGTAATTTATCATACCTCAGCCTTTTCTCCCTGTTTCACTACTTTAATGATGGCTTCTTGACAGCCACCCCTCCACCCTTCAATGAACAATAGATGGATCAGCTGAAGGGCCAGATGCATCTCTCAGGTCCTGTGTCAGGTCTTTGCTGGATTTTTTTCCTATATATTAGGGACATGACTTTCATATATTGTGCTTTTGCTATAGATAGTTTTTAGGTGTTTTTGCCTCTACTTGTCCAGTTTCCTCAAACTTTTTGAGGGCACACTGCACACATTGCCAAGAAAGGCAACAGCACTTTGGACTCTAAAGCAGGACAGTTTATAATTCAAAGGTTTTATTGGCACTGATTTGAGAATGAAAAGAGGCCTGCAATAGAGGAGGCTCAGAAGGACTGGTCAGAGGAAAGGAGAAATACTCCAGGTTAACTTGTGAGTCAGTGATTGTTTAAAGGTTCAGATGAGGATTCTTATTTGGATTCTTACTTTCTGCAAGGAGTTTATCTAGTTGGAGGGTGGGCATGCAGGTGAGACAGTGAGGTAAGTATTTGACCTGAATCTTCCAGACCAGCCTGATGGACACAGGTAAGTGGCTCTTGCAAAAGGCATGCTCCTCAGCTGCACAGGGATCACTTGAAAACAAGAGAGCCAGACATTAGCACAGGGTGCACTCATGAATGAGTTTGATTACCATTCAGCAGTAAACAACAATCTGAGTGGATTTTAGAGCCCGTCCTTAAATACAAGTAGATAATGAGTCTGATGACACAGGTGTGATGGCTCAAGAATGGGCCTAGCTGCACCTGCAGGTGGAGCCCAGTCAAGGCCACCCATCTTTCAACTGAAGAGCAGTGTTAGAACTCATTTAAAGTTAATTTAAAGTTAATTTCTTAATAAGTTCAGGTTCAGCCTTTGAGTTCCTTTTTATGCTTGAATGTTTCATAAGACAGTGTTAAATAAAAATAAGATAAAATAAAAATCCTCTGAAAATGATAAGATTCAAGGACTGGATTGAAAATGAGTGAAAAAGCAGCCAATGTCCAAAGAAAAACCCATGTAAGAGCTTCAGAAAGCCTGGAGAACTATTGCTCAAGATCACTTAAAAAAATTATATGAAACTCTGAAACTTAGAAGAAAATCATAAAGAAATTAGGAGTGGCTCAATAAGCTTATACACCGCTTTTACATTAGCCCGGATAATACTGCAGCTTGACTTAACTGTGGGAGATGAATCTTTAAAACATGTTGCACGCCCCAGGCAGTGATGGATGGTAGCTTATAAAACAACACTGGCAGCTCTGACTGTGGTGAAGTCCTGCATCTGATTTCAACACTTGACCTTCATTTCACTTTAATCACAGAAGTGATGCTTTACGTTAGTTTTGGCTGCTGGAAAGTTGATATGGTTAAATTCCATTGTTCACCTGAATGTGCTGATTAACTGCCATCACACCAACGATAGCTCTGTACGGCCGTGAACTAGTGTGAAGCGTTGAATTTCCTATCATGGCTGGATATGGCAGTCGATGTAAAAAGGTATAGCTAACGTCCTTAAGTTCGGTAAATGCTTAGTTATGTAAACACTCATGGTTCGACAGTGACATCTATCGACCAATGGAGCATTACAAAACTACAAATCTGGTGGTATGTCCTAACGCTATCACGTGGGCCAGTGGCGCAATGGATAACGCGTCTGACTACGGATCAGAAGATTCTAGGTTCGACTCCTGGCTGGCTCGGCCTCTTTTCTGTCAAGAAACAGCTGGTTTTTTTGGTGTTTTTTTTGTGTTTTTGTTATATGTGGGATGTGGGGTTATATGTGGGTGACACTATAGTTGCACAGATGAACTATAGTGTCACCTATTAAGAGAGGAGTTAAAGAGTTTGATGGCCACAGGTAGGAACAACCTCCCGTGGTGCTCTGTGGTGCATTTTGGTGGGATGAGTCTTGCACTAAATGTGCTTCTGTGTCTCATCACTGTGTCGTAGAGTAGATGGGAACCATTGTTCATAATGGTCCAGCTCCACTCCCACATCACTGGCCTTGTGGATCAATTTGTTATAGAACCTAGAATCAATTTGTTATAGTTATTAGCATAACTATTAGAGATAGTGATAGTATTTTGACAGAAGAGATGTGATGGAGCCATGAGAACTAGAATCTGTAAAAGACTGAAAATTATCCTTTACTTATTACTTATTCAGAAGTGAAACTAAAAACAAAGTGGTGCGCGTGACCTTTTTCAGCCCCACAAAACAAAGGCGTTGCAGGTGAGAACGAAAAAAATACTCGAGCCAGCCAGGAGTCGAACCTAGAATCTTCTGATCCGTAGTCAGACGCGTTATCCATTGCGCCACTGGCCCACGATATGGTGAGAAGAAACGTTACCGATTTTCTACTATATATCATTTCTATATATATCAGTGGCAGTTCCTCCCTTGAGATTTTTGCATGTGTTTTATAGGGATAGTATTAAAGAGAACAATGATTGTAAAAACGGTTACAAATTTAAAAGGAAAAACAAATTACCTAGTCATTGTTCTCTTGGCCAGCAGGTGACGCCGTCGGACTTATTCACAGAGCTAATGGATAACGTGTCTAAACCGATGAGCAGACCACAAGATCGACTCCTTCATAGTTTGGTTCCTTAGCCCGGCTCTCGTGCGCCATAAGAGTGCATGATTAAATGCGTGTAGACTATCAGACTTTTAGGAATAAACGTGAAACATCTGTTTATCATTGAAAAGCTAAGCACTATTTTGTTTTTGCAGCAAAGAACAGGGTAGAGGCTGCATTGCTCCTCAAGGCTACTGATATTATTAGCATCTATGTTGAATAGGTATGAGCCAGTCTTCAAGAAGTTACACTGTGAGCCTGTTGGTCAGCTTAATATTAATATTATTAATATTAATGATAAATAATACACTGATGTAGTGAAAAAGCAAAGGGAGGCACTAAATTTGGCTTCTTGTTTATTTATTAAATATTTTCTTTACAACAATCAAACAGCACATATGAATGTTGCTCTTCATCTACAGCTGGTTACAAAATAAGGAGCGCAAATGACAAGCAAGCAAATATTAAGTTAGTAAACCCATGAATAAAATATGGATGGCAAGACATCAAACCAAAAATGTTC